>DWHO01001653.1:0-14874 GCA_018247575.1 Eurytides lysithous rurik | reverse complement strand
GATCACCATAGTACAGGCTCTGCCTAGTTTGGGATCAGATGGCAATGTGTGCGATGTCCCATGATATTATTATTATTTATTATTATATGTAATGCAGACTGGATATTAAGGAATAAAGTTCAAGTACAAGAACACTTTAAAGAAGGAAAGATGGAAAAGAAACCAAAAATATATGAAATGCTATTTTATTTGTTGACAGTCTAAAAGTATTTTTTGAACAAACCAAATATAATGATACAATTTAACATACATTTTGTATAATTGCGTAATTGTTTAAGTTACATACCAAAGCTTTTTGTACATGTATACATTGATAGGATTTTATTTATTTTGTAATTCTTTTGCCAGTACAATGTATCAGATCTAATGTAACTAAAACTAAGCTCAACTAAAAGGAAAATCGACAGTTTAGAAAAAAAGTAGCATATACTATTAGTTTTTTATGGGTGGTTTCTTTGACATTATAAAAGCATCATAACTGATATAGGGGGAAAAGTTAAATTATGACATTTATTAACAATTTCACAACTTCTGGCAAAATAGTAATACACTGGGTTTTATAAATTTACTTCAATATTTTAATATATATTTTAACATATATCTTTTTTTATTCTTAGTATTTCCAATAAATAATATTTGTCTGCTTAGTATTCAACCAATTCACCAACAAACATAAAACTCTATGTAAAATCAATGATCAAAGGCAATGCTATCTACAGTTTATTGCTGGGGTCCACTAACTTTCTTCCAAATCTCCTCATTCTTCTGTAACTCTTGAGATGCACCATCCCCAATGACGCATTTCCCCGCCCATTTCTCCGGGGCTAGATATTTTTGGCACACTTCAATTAAATCTTGCTTTGTAACAGCCAACACTCTCTCCCTCTGCGTCTGCCAGATGTCGAAAGACAGCCCATAAAGAAATAGATCAACACCTTTCATGTACTCCGCTATTGGTTGGTCCATCTGTTGTAATATTGAGAGTTTGGCCTCAAAAAGGTTTTGGTCATCGATAAGGCTTGTATTCTTCGACATCCAGCCAGCTGTTTCGTCGAAAACGTCTAACGTTGTGCGCGCGTTGGGATCTCTGTACGAATAGTAATTGAAGATGCCATCCAAGGTTAACATTGCACCACCACCATATGCTCCATTCTGCTCCCTGACGATCGGATGAAGGTATTTGGACGTCAGGAACCTGGACAACACTCGCAGTTTTGGATAATCTGGATCAGTGTAGGGCACAGTTTGAATAACCTTTGCACAGAAGTTTATTGGTATATTCATCGAGATATGGATACCTCGATTATCTTTTGGCATCTGTTTGGATTCCACCCAGTTGACACGATTCGCCTCTTTGTTCCCATCGGTAGCGCATAGCTTTGTGCAGAAATCGTTGACATATTCAAACAGTTTGTCATTTGTGTTACTATAATGGAAAGCAGCTCTCAAATTGTTGCCGTTGAAAATGTTTTTGGCTATGTCGTCAACGATAGCTTGTATATCGTGAATTTTGTACTCCTTCTGTATGTTTTGCATGTTTATTACGTGGTGAAGACCTAGCAAGCTCTCTTTGCATTCATCTACGGATGTGATTAGCGAGCGGGCGGCTTGCATAGCATAAGTGTGGCCACTGTTAATAATGCCGCTGGTCAGAGACGAGCAGTAGTTATTTAGGAGCATTGTCATCCTTTCCTCGTTGGAAAAATTCGGATAGTCGAATATTTCGGACCAGATGTCGAGCATTTTAGGCAGATTATCATCAAGACAGTGGCTGCTGAGCAGGACTCCCTGCTCGTACTGGCCGTGCTGACCAATGTGCTCTGTGACGTGAGTCAAAAAGCTTAGTCCCGACGTGCTTTTACTGACATATTTATCGAAATCTCTGAAATTGTAGCTTTTTGTGTCAAACTTGTCGATGACATAGATGAAAAATGGTAACAATTGCCTCTGCTTTTCATTTAAACTTTCAGTTCCCAACACACCCCTGAAATATGTTACACCATTTGTGTTTGCTTCACAAAGCTGTACAGGTATGGATCCACTCACTGTGTGCTTTAATGGGGGTGCAGTTTTGGTGAGAGTTATTTCATTAATTTTTAAACATGGCAACACATCTAGGTTCTGCGCTTCCTTTTGAGCCCCAGACAATTCCAATCCGTCTTCATAAACCTGATCCTTCTCAGTTTCTGTTAATGCATCCACTTTTTTCTTTAATAAGTGTTGTTCAGCAGCATTAAATGCATCATCAAACTTGGGATCTGGTTGCATAGTCATTATTAATTTATGGTTATTATTTAAAAAGTATCTCTGAATAATATCTCTTACAAAGTTTTGATCTGTTAAGTTGACCTTTAATTGGTCAAGTAACTGGTTAACTCTCAGTGCGCTTAAAATGGGACCATTGTGGTTCCACAGAGGCATGAGATTAAAGAGCAAATTTAGCCCAAAATTTGGTGACTGGTGTTTGATAGCCAATTCAAATCCATGCAAAACACTTTCAATGTGATCCTTTTCAAAACCTTTGGTGTATATTTGTTCGAGAGTCACATTTGTTATCTTTTCAATCAACTCAAAATTTGTTCGTTCAACGTCTCTTAGACCAACAACAAAGAGGGTATCTCTGATCTGATTGTCGTAACCTGTCAAGGAGTTATAACCACCAGATATGTTTTTCTCAATCAGACTTTTGTAAAATGCTGAATTTGGTCCAATTATCATGAGCTCAGCAAGTGCATTAAGCATGAATGTCTCATAAATATTTGTTATGTCTGACATTACATACCCTATTGCAATTTGATTTTGTTTATCCACCGGTCCACCGTATTGATCAACCCTACAAGAAATTTCAGCCCTTTTGGGTTCTTTCCACCTGTCTTGTGGAGACACAATAGTATTTTTTGGTTCTAAGTACTGATATTGACTCAGGTATGCTTCATTCAAAAATTTTAAATTAGCCTCTAGTGGAAAGTTTCCATAAGAATAAATTCTAGCATTACTGGGATGGTAGTGCGTGGAATGAAAATTTTTCAAATGTTCATGAGTTAATTTAGGAATGCATAGTGGGTCACCTCCAGACACAAAACCATAAGTTCCTTGGGGTAAAATTGTGTTGATAAATTTCTGGCCAAATAGAGAACTTGTCTCTGAAAAGGCACCTTTCATTTCATTGTAGACTACGCCTTTGAAAACCAAATCTGAAGACTTGTCTTCTAAATTTGAATGCTCCAATCTCCAACCCTCCTGGAGGAAATCAAGTCTAGACAAATTTGGTTTAAAAACTGCATCTAGATAAACTTTTTGAAGATTCCTGTAGTCAACATCATTTTGTGAGGAAAATGGGTAAAATGTGTAATCAGGGCCAGTTAAAGCATTCATAAATGTTGCTAGAGACCTGTTTAACATTTTGAAAAATGGATCTCTTACTGGGTACTTTTCGGAGCCACATAATACTGTGTGCTCTAAAATGTGTGGAGTGCCCATAGAATCGAGAGGTGTAGTCCGGAAGCCAACAGAGAATACATTATTTGGATCATCTCTTTCTAAATGAAGATATTCAGTCTTTGTTTTCTCATGCTTAAGTAAGTATGCAGTCATATTATACTCATTGATATGTTCAACTTCGGAACATAGGAATCCATGTGTAACTTTTCCAGGCTGTAAACTTTTCCCCACTGATTCTTTCTTCTTAAGTATACTGCCACTGTACTTTCGACTAGTTAATAATAGATGGTTCTGGACAGACCCAAATTGGCTGATTCTTGAATACATATTTCTTGGTAAATATTAATAGCCTGGAATGTAATACACCACTCACTGTATAAGACAATCGGAGTACAATTAAAGAATAAACTCTGAAGCAATGTGTAATATTGGACCGCGATATACGTAGAATCATTTCAACAGATTAGTCATTAACAACTAATTGAAAACGGATTTTTTTTTTATATATAGCATAATACTATTTACGCAAAAATAAACAACATTATACGTCTCTATCCATTATCAGTTTCCGATAGCAAATCTACTAAAATTATTTTAGCGGCATAGCGAACATAAAATTACATAATGCAGATACAAGTGTGCAAATAAAAAAAAAACCGTAATTTGTGCAGCATAAATATTTTTCCCGAACGTATAATTCGATTAATAGGTTCACAATATGAACCGGTGGGTGAAAGAGAAACAAAAGCATAATGATGAAATATTTTTACTTACGTTCACTTACTCAAATTTTTGGAAGAAGAAGTATTGTAAAGAAATATTATTTGTCTTATTCACAATATACAACGTTAATAATTGTTCATATTTCTCAATTTTATTTAACCTCCACTAGTTTACACCTTTTGTAGTAATTGAACTTGACTTGAGAAAATGGCTAGTCTATGTCTTATAAAAATTGTTGCCAAATCAGAATTGCAAACCTTCTATGACTACAATTGTACAGAAGAAAAAAACAATTTATTCCCTATATAAATTCTACAGATTTTTATAAAATAAATTACAAGGGAATAATAATTATTTATAATATTTCCGCCTTTTTAGATTCAAGTCTATTTTGCAACCATTTGTTACTAAGTCTCCTGAACTCCTGTGTCAACGGCGTTTTCACATACATATAATCAAGGAATCAATCAAGGACAAATACACTGTACGAATTAAGCATATTTTCTCGCGATTTTTATTCTATTTAACGATATCGTTGCTTCTCCGTTTAGGTTCTCTATCAATCACGATTTAAGACGATGTTCGATCCTCCTTCCGAGGTAACCTGGAATTCGTATTGTCCGTCTTGCATCAACAGGGGCCACGGAGTTACAGCAAAGTGCACGTCATCAACGTATCGTCGTCGTGCCCCAGCTAAGTTACTTCTCCTGAGTCCATAAGCCGTTTGCGAGCTCGTCTCCTCCGATGACACTGTAAAAGTCGCCAGGCTAACCACGTGCTACTACACAAAACAAATATTGTTCTTTGACTCAGAACAGCTAGTTGTAGATCATATAAATCGTCTTATTTAAGCGCGTTAGTGAGGTGATCAAGTTATACTGTTCTTAACATCCGATAATATTATTAATTTTGATAAAGGGAATAATTTTATTATTCCATTTATCAAAATGTTTACCGTCCATTTACTAAAATGTTCGCTAATTAAGTAGATTTGCTTATATATTCACGCCATTTTTCTTCTTTTCATTTAGAGAAATTATTTAATATATCTCTTTGTGCGTAGCATAGTGTTTAAGTTATTCGAATGATTAAACGACACTGCGCTGTTTTACGACTGTTCGCATCATCCGCAAATTAAGTATTCATTACGTTTTTTTTTTAATTCCGTTTTTATATTTAAAAACACGTTTATTATTAAAGTTGCATGAATTTTGATAATTAAAATTTGTTTTGTTTAGTACCGTTTTTAAACCACGATTAACAAATTTTTGACAGATTGTCAAATCTTAGGTCCTTTTATAACCGCAGGTCTACACGTGTTTACGTGTGGATTTTGCGTGTCGTAATTTATTTGAAAACAATAACATTCTAAATCAAAATGAGTTTGTACAACTTTAAAAAGATCGCTGTGGTCCCCACAGCTAAGGTACGTATAATTAAATACAGTTAAATATTTAATTTAATTTTTCAATATCATAACCTTAAATAAACATTTTATAATTTTCAGGACTTTATTGATATAATATTATCGAAGACTCAAAGAAAAACACCAACAGTTGTACACAAACATTATAAAATTACACGAATACGTGCTTTTTACATAAGAAAAGTAAAATTTACACAACAAAATTTTCACGACAGATTGTCAAGGATAATTCACGTATGCATATATTTTTTTTATTAGTTTTGCTATTTTTTTGTACCAAAATGTTAATGAATTGAATTTTACACCTTTTTATTTATATTTAGAGAAACTTAATAAAAAAATTAAAATGTGTTTTTTTTATTTTGTGAGCATAACTACTATGAGTTTCTTTTGTCAATTTTAGGAATTTCCTAAGCTCGACGATGTTCATCCATTTTATGCGGATCTTATGAATGTACTCTATGATAAAGATCACTACAAACTTGGCCTTGGTCAGCTCAATACAGCGAGACATCTCATTGATAAGTAAGTTATTATATGCTAGCTTGGTAAAAAGTATTTATTCCATTCAACATATCTGCCTTTTGTTTTATGTTGCAAGCTTTCCTGAACTAAATTCTGCTTATATATTATAGAGCATAGGTTCCCTATGTTTTATGGAATTCAAAAAAAGATTTTCTACTGTTCTCTTTTACATCATAATTAACTATACCAATTTTGTGTGTCTATTATATATTAATAATCACACATTAAAAAATATGTTTGCCCACTTTTGTAATATGAGGGGTGATCTAAAATTTTTCTGATCTTAACATTAAGATATTTAGTCTAGTTTTACTGTTAATCTTGTCAATAAAAGCCAGCCATAGCCATGTTTGCATATTTTGTGATGCATGCTTATTACAATATCAGCCAACCATTTAAATGCACTGTTGTTTGACAAACATTTGAGACAGTCTTTTATAATTTTTTTTTTGCGAAAATAGATAATATTGCGTCATTAAGAATTTACCTAGCATTTAGTTAGAATTATTTAACTGTTTTTAAGAATTCATTTCTGTTGGTTACTCAAGGTGGTATGAGGCAGCTTAGGATGATGTAGGTCCAAAAACTGAACCACTTATGCCAATGTTATATTTGTAAATTTGTGAATAGAAAGCGTTTGTCAGTTATAAAATTGAGATTTAGGCATACTCCTGTTAGACCAAAAAATTTTCAAATGGACATTTCCAGCTCTGTTGGTGCAGTGCAGTGTTGATGTTTAAAATTCAGAGTTTTGGCGCTTATTAATTACTGTAGACGAAACTTGGATTATTTTTTGGTGACAACAGACCATTCTTGTATATGCCTATTTATAAATATCAATTACAAATAGTTTTAGTGCATTCCATTTTTATATTTGTTATCAATTTTGTCATGTACAAAAATTATTAGAAATCTTGAGGTGTACCCCCAAGTGAATTGGTTTTAACAATGGATTTATTGGTCTTTCTAGATTCCATTTAATTTTTCCAGCTAATAAATTTAACTTTCTATTAATGATGGATGGAATTCAATTTCATTTGCAATGATTACTCATATGGAATACACTTGCTTAACATTTATTACCTAATTTTGTTCAAATTACTATATAAAATATATAGTTGAACACATTGCATCTCCTGTTATACAAACTAATCTATCTTCTTTGATTTTCCTTATTTTCTACTTGTCTATAAAATCTCTGTTATATAAATAATTATAAATCTTGTGCTAAATTAATATGTGAGTATAAAATGTATGCCATTTTAATCCACTTCTAAGAGGATGACTGAGAGGAATAAGGCTTAAATTCATCTGATCATTTTTTGTGTGTATGTCTTAATGTCATATCTCCATTGATTATCAAACAATTTTGATGATTTTATTGTGGTAGGTTTTATTGCAAGGTTAGTCCTATAGACAACTGAAAAGTTATTACAATTCAACTTGAATTATAAAAATGGGTCTTTTCTTTAGTTCTCTTTTTAGTTACCTTTTTTACAGTTTACAGTATTGTGGGCACATTAGAGTATAAGAATTGGAAAGTAAACTGACAAAAATTCTTATTAAGTATATTTAATAATAATACATATGGTATAAGAAAAAAAACATTAATTGTTTATGTAAATATTGCTAATGTCTAACGAATATTTCAGTCAAGTTAAATAACATTACATATTTTTTTTTAATTATTGCAGTGTGGCAAAGGATTATGTGAGGCTGCTCAAATATGGTGACTCATTGTACCGTTGCAAACAGCTGAAGCGCGCAGCGTTGGGTCGGATGGCGACTATAATGAAACGACAGGCCGCCAACCTCACATATCTGGAACAGGTTTGTTATAATAATAATAATATATTTATTGCACCTATAAAGCAGTATAGTACAATTTTAATAGTTTCAACAAAGGTGAAAATATTAGGGCAAAAGGAAGCGGCTCAGCATAACCTGACACGGAATAAGTATCCCGTACAGTGCTGATTTTCAGCCGCACCTTGCTCCCTGGGATGGTGTGTCCCGCACACCAGGTGTGACTCCCCAATCGCCAGTTGTAATGTTCAAACTTACATTTATAATTATTTTTTATTACTTTACAATAATTCAGATTAAAAGCGAAACTACAAAAAAAAATTAAACGATAAATTAAAGAATAACATAAGTAAATACAAAAAAAATAAATAACACCATTATTAATCTTAGAATCAAATGGAAGTAATATAGGGATGCAAGACTAGTGCGTCAGGCGCACGCGCACCTGACGCACTAGTCACGCGTGTGAATAAGGATATAATATATACAATACAAATTATATAACATAAAAAATATAACATATAAGTACGAATTCTTTTATTACAAAGGTAAAATTTAAAAACGTGCAGCTAAGTTAGTCTAACTAAAAGCGGCTGAATATACATACTCCAGGCAACTAACATGTCATCGTTGACACTAACTAGTTAAATGTTGCCAGTTGGCAATGCAATGTTACCAACGGATCCAAGGGTCACCCCACATTGAAAATTCATACGAACTAAACACATTTCATTCTTTTTTAGGTAGTTGTTTAAAAAAAAACCGGAACTCCTACAGAAATCTTTGTCAATTTCTCTAAAATTGTTTGTCTTGTACAGTAAACATAATGATTTCGTGCTCAATAGCATTCTATTTCTAATAAAGAATTAGTGTTGGAGCGCAAATAACTAAGCGTTCTTGGGCATTTAAATAAATTGGAATCGCGTTTAGGAAAAGATATTAAACTACAGAAAAATATTCAGACAGGCAATTGGCACAATAATACGTACACACGTAATGTATTAAGTAACGAAACCAATTAAAATATAAAACTGTCTCCGTAAATGCCATAACAAACCTTTCATACCAAAAAATCTCAAATTATTTTTAATATTAAATTATCAATACAGTTATGATAAAAATAGTTGTTAATTCTGCGCCACTTCCATGATTTTCGACATTTGTGTCTTCTTTTCATATAAGAATACCTCTGCTCTACAACCAACATTTATTCCAAAAACAATATCGCTACATTGCTAAGGAATAAACACACATTTGCAATTGTAACATCTGTAGTGTGGTTTTCAGATAAGACTGTTTAGTTTTATCACAACACTAAAAGGCGATAGATAAAATTAGAAAAGTATTGATCATGATTTTATAAGACGACTCGACATCGCGAGTACATTCGGTGCCGCCCACAATTGGTACGACCCGTACAATGACCAAGGGGCACTAAATTAGTGGAGGAGACATATACGGACAGCCATTCGTGGACGTTGGCAGTTAACATCGGGGCCCACAAAGAACACGACGGCAAATACGTCGAGGAATTCAATGGACTTGATTAGTGATACGGCAACATTGTTCGGAAGAGCACAATGTACTGTCAACAAAAAGAGACTATTTTTAAATAATCTGTACCGTAGAGTATGCATGAAATCTTGACTACAAAGTATGGTAAATATTGCGAATACCTCTTAAAGTCGACACAGCATTTCTTGAGGTTTATCATGGAATGCTTAACTTCATTTGAAGAGAAATATAAGCGTGATTCTATTTTGCAAGCGGCTCACTCAATGGTAAGCGGACGCCGCAGCCCATGGACATCTGCAACATCAAGAGACTTGCAAATGCGTTACCAGCCTTTAAAATGGGAAACTGATCAAAAGGATATAATATGACAATCGCGGTGACAACTCATAATACTCTGTGTGGCTGTGTTGTTTTAGTATGCATTTCACTTACCATCAAGGATATAACTTGCTCGTCTTGTCTATTTAATACCTAAAATAAAAATAAAAAACAAAAAACTGCCTAATTTTACACGTAACCACCATACGTAAGCGAAAGTTGAGTTTAAAGACTTCAGTACACAAATATGTTCAAAAATAGTATTAAAAGCAATATATTTATTCATTTTTACTAATCCCTGAATTTTTCGGTCTTATCTGTCTAAATACTATACTGTTAAAAATGTAGTGGTCGAAATTATGTCTGTGTGTTAGCTAAAAGTTTTAGAAAAACAGAACATGATCCGTATAACTGATATTAACACAAAGCTTTTTTAATTTAAAAATTAACGTATCATGCATCTGATATGATATTCATTATTATATTAATTCTTTTCTATTAATCAATCCGTGGAGGTATCATTTGTAAGCATGTATGTTCCTTATTTATATTACATACAGGGCAAACTGTTAGGTGGATTAATTTTAAAACCACCACATAAGTACCATCTACACAAATAATGAGTTAACTTATTTAGAATTCATAAATATATTTGCACTATTTGTGTTCTCCAGCAGAATTCGCAAAACGCTCTTCTTATACATAATATAACCATACACAAAAACAGGTCGACCGTCAAAGTTTGCCGTTGATTGCCTCCAATAACAACAACAAATAATCGAAAATAACGATGTCTTTCTCGGAATCGTTTGATGTTGACGCCATCAAGCGTAAAAGTTAAGGGGCCAAATTGGTAGAAAAATGTTTTATTAGAATACATAACGGATTTATTTACGATACTATTGTAAGAAAATGTGACTAATTCCACGGAGCTGTTATAGCTTTGATTAAATTTCTCGAATACTTAGACGATCACTTTTTAAGGTCTTCTATTTATCACAGATTATTACAGACGAATTTAAAAATAGTTTACAATAAAACTTTTGTACGAATTAAGAATTTGATAAATAATGTTAATTTCAATATAGCGTGAATACTGATTACTTAATAAGCAAATACAAAATCTATTGAATAATTTTTCTCAACTTCAATAATAATATTGGGTTTTTATATAAAAATTATGTTATTCTTTGAAAATATTATAAGAGATGTACATAGTTTTTTTTTTTTTTAAATTTAATATTCATTATATAACTTAGAATAGATTTTTAAGTAAGAAAAAATTATTAGTCTGCTTAACAATTTACTAACATCCTTCGAAGACATTCTTTCCCGACTATGGCAGAGCCAAAGATGATGATATTTAAAAAAAAAATTAATATTTTATTTTACTAAATAAAAAATTCTAAAATATTAGTATATTATATTTTAAATATTTTATTTTCAAAGAATTTAACAGTTTATATGTTTATGTTTGTATGTACGGATCTTACATTACGTTGTAGTAGTAAAGTGTCCATCTGTTCATATTGAGATTACCTTGGTGTATCAGTCAATTTGTTCACTCATACAATACAGTACTACAATAAAATTAATGTATGTACACTACCAGTATCTAAAATTACCTGTATTATAGGAAAAATAAAAATATTATTATAAAAAAAATCGTTCCTGTTACACATGAAAGTGTCAAAGCTATTTAAGGACACCAGTTACATTTTCGTTTTTTCTATTTAATAGAAATGCATTCCGAGCCGGTAGTAGCTTCCTCACGAACAAAATGTAGAAATGACGTTCCAAAAGTGCTTAATAAATATATTTTGATTTGATTTATAAAAAAACTTTATTCTAGTTAATAATATCAAGCGTTAGTTTAAGACTACTGTTATTATCAGTCTTTAAATAAAGCTGAAACGTTTGCTTTAGTGAACGTATTTATACAATTCTATAGAATCATTCAAATTAACAAGCCATTTAATTTGCTCTCGCGCATGTAGAGCCAAGATGGCCGCGGTGGGTGTGGTATTTCCAAGATCAGCTGCCCATTGGCTCACTCATTCCGAGTGTCAATTATAATTTTATAGATCGACTTCGAAGATAGCTTGATTAGTACAATAGACTTACGGCTCCCCTAATTCTTTTAACGTAAACCTTTATCTCAGAAATTAACATAAGTTGAATTCTTCCGTGAAGTCGGAATAATGGCTGACAGTTTAAAAATGAAAGTATGATGATTAAAAGTGAAGCAGTACTTGGAAAATGTTATTTATTAGTAAATATAAAAATATTCTACTTGTTTTACATATATATATTTATTAAGAATTTTATTTGAATATTTCTTTTTTATCGTACTTGATCTGCTGCAAGATTGGTCCTTCAAAAATGCTATTACTATTGGGCCTTGACTTTTAAAGACTTGCTAAATGTTAAAGAAGGTTCTTAAAATTGAAATAAGAAACATTTTTGCTTTATACATTATTATTTAAATTTCAGGCTCTTATATGTGAAAAACATGATATTGTAAGTGTAAACATGTTGTAACTACAATATAATTGTGCACATATATTCAATTTTATTAAAATATATTGTATTACAAAATTTACACACACATACACACAAAAATTATAACTGGCATAAAATCATAACCATGGTACACAGAGGCCGTATTTAAGTATGCCAACTAATACGCCTTGTGTCTAAGGGTGGCTATACTCACTTACCTTCATATAGTCAGTTTATTTTTCTCATAAAAAACCCTGTAACATATTTCTAACTAATTTGAAAAATAAAAGAACATATTGTAACGTTTCTTCTTTACGGATATTTAAGTGAGAACAAAATGGCGACCGTATTACCCGAGGATGTATTAATATCACTACAAGAAGTTTAAGACCTCTTCTACGTCGTTAATATTTTAGATGTAAAAAAAAAGAAAAAAGTTGATTAATTTTTCAATTACCTAAAAATAATTATTAAAGTATAAAATGTTTTAGTTTTAGATTTTTGTCACATCTCCTTCGTCTCTTGTTTATGACGAGATTTGAAGAAAAAAGTAGGTACATTAAATATTTAACGTTGTGGAATTAGTTTTGCACATTCTCGTTAAAATGTTAATATTTTAAAATAAATATGACACCTATTTCGTAAGTATGTGTCTCTCAAATATTTTAGGAGATGAAAGAAAATAGCAGGCGTAGTAATCACTAGTTAATAGTTTTATAAACTTCCAAATACATTTTTTCTAAAAATAATTATTTATTTTTTTAATAGGTACATCAACAGTTCTTACACTCAGAACTATATTCACCAATTATGCACAGTTTTTTGAAATCCAAAGTGACAACCAATTATAAACGTACACAACATTAACATTATGATTACTTAATTGAATGATTAATAAAAAAATATATTAATAGCACTTGTGATAAACAAGAAAATAATCACGACATGCGAAATGAAGATATGAAACTGATGACTAGATAGTGGAAAAAGCAACAACAAAGCCAAGGAGCGGCAAATCATTTAAGTTTCGCGACCAAATGCGAAAATAGAAGTTTTTCCCCAACTAATTCTCTCCGTGGAAATGACAAGTTAATTGTTCTTTCATTGCATTATTTAAATGCAATAGAACTGACGACTATAAAGTGCTGGTGCAAATTTCTCGAAGTACATAATTTAATGACCACTCCCGTCCGCCACTGGCTCTACTGTTCTACGGGAAACTTCACAGTGGCCTGATACCGAAACTGTAGTTTTTGGAACTGATCTTTGTTCACTTTACATAAAGTCTACATTGCTTTGTAGTGGCTTCCGGGGACTCGTGCAACAATTTGTCACAATTATTCTACATGTATTAGAAATCGAACGGCGGTGGGAGACTTTAACAAGTTCTTGCGATTGTCGAATGGAACAATATAGAACATAGTAATATTGTATGACCGGGTCTTTGTGACGCTGGCGCTGCAAAGAAACTTTTGATAGTACATTCGCTGCTCTAAGGTGCAAAATTCAATTTAAAACGACGTACGAGCAAGAGTTATGTTATGATTATTCCACTCAATTGAATATATGGCCACGTTTTCTTCACATCATGAATATAAAATGGTATTCGTAACGATTTAACTGCCTCAAGAACATTAAAGAGTTTTACTTTCGTTAGCGAATCTCGATAACATATAAGAATTTTTTACAATTTGGCAAATAAAACATACCAACTGTTGCAACAGTACATGTTGTCGATAATTAGTCTTATATATTATTCGACATTATTGTTCCCAAGTTTCTTAGCTCTAATTTGTGCTTTACTTAATTTTCTCGGATAATTATTTTTCGTTAGCATGCTATGGAATTTTTCGTTACTTGCTAAAAGAATAGAAACTAAGCGATAGTTATTATTTATACCTTGACCCAGCCACCAGTAACTTAAGAAACTTATTATATCACACAAATGCTTATTGGTGTCATATAACGGCTTCCTATAGAAACTGTTAAAATGAATAATTACATTAACATAGAAAATTGAAAAAAATAATCAAAAAGCTAGTTATTAAACATCGCACCCTAGTCCATGGCACAAATTATAATTGGTAAATGTTATCTTCTGTCAGGAACTCGATATATTTCGTAGCCACCCACGGGTCGATCCGGGTATCGCTTTACAGGAAACCGTCGGTTGCAACAATCGTGCCATTCATCGCGTACGTAAGAAATTGAATAAATACGCGCCACGAAATTGATCCTTAACAAGGGGTAGTAAGAGCTAAAGCGCGACTCCACAACTCCGGAAGGAAGAATAAAGGTAACCGCGGAAAGATTGAAATGCGGCAACAAAAAATGGAGTCTTACAAAAATTGTCAATTGTTGCTCTTTATATAAACCGATACTTTGATGCGATCTTGCGCTATTTTGTGACAAGTTTCACGTGTCATGGTTTCCTTTCGCCATTTGTGGGATTTGCACGGAAGGTTTCTTATGACACGTACGTTTTTAGAGCGAGGAAACAAGCAAGTCTGACAGCAAGCGATCCGCTTATACATAACATAGTACGCAGTGGCGGTACTACCATACAAGCCCAAAAGCCCGGCTTGCCCTACTAAGGAGTAAAATTTATAAATCTTAAT
>DWHO01001652.1:0-14875 GCA_018247575.1 Eurytides lysithous rurik | reverse complement strand
CTTGTGCACTTTAATATATCCTGCGCACTTGGCTGATCTCTTGTAGATCGGCCGGATTCGGTCGGGAGGACATCATCATCACCGCCACTGACGATTACGGTCCGTGGATTTTTCTTTGCGTCACGGAATTTTGAATCGTATGAATTTCGATTTTTAGGTATGCGACATAAGCCATACAGAATCTTTTTGGGCCCCAAAATGTTATATCTCTATGCACAGTAATTACACTGAAAACATGGCCCCAAAAACCGGATCTCAGTATTGCTTACTGCTTAGCGGTAGAACAACTTTCAAAGCAGTGGCCCGACAGTCTGTCACCCCAGGCAGACTGCACATGAGACCTACCACGTGGAAAGTAGATTTCTTATAGTTGTACATGAAAGAAATGTTGACAACCGCGTCCTGTTGTTGACTTTTCAATCGTAAAACTCGTCACAAAAAATTAATTTAACAAAAATGTTGTTTACGTTTAGAAAAAATAACAAACTCAAGAAAAGTGTGAATGAAATTATTTTATCACGGTTTTTTTTAAATCCCCCTCGTCCCGAAGTACTTTTCAGAGTTCACGGGCATGATAATTCAGTCTCATTTAAAACGCGGTAAATGATTTCAGTTAATAATGTATAACTTTTTTTTATGGAGCAAGAGGCAAACGAGCGAGCGGCCCACCTGATGGTAAGCGATCACCGCTGCAACATCAAAGAATTGCAAATACATCGCCGGCCATTAAGGTGGGAATAGAGGAAGAGGGAGGATCTCACTTCCTCTCCCTTCCTCCGGCCACCTCTATCATAGGGAGAAACTTGGAAGCAAGACACTTCCACTTCACGCCTGCTACTTACTCATCACTACTTACTCAGTTCGAGCCCGCCTATTCAGCAACAGCATAATAGTTGCGTAAACATAAAAAATCATTTAAGAAAATTTAATTTGAAGAAAGCAGGAAATGTATAAGTATGAATACATACATGTTTACATTAAAGTATGCGTATTTGTTTGTACTGAATCAAAAAAATTATGTACAAAATTAAATTTTAGCTTAAAGACCGCTTTATGTTTGTTTTGTATAAAGGTAATTGAGTGTTGTACGGTGTGGCATTATACAAAGCGAAACGCGTCCCGCGGGAGCCAAGTTTTGTTATAATTGTTTACGTCTAAATGTTAATTGTCTAGAAATGGAAATTGTTGACAATTTTTGTTAAGCTAACAATTATTATATTGACTGAGTTGGTGACCACTGCATTGTCAGTTAGTTTACTATTGCGTGTGAGCTTACCGTGTTCCGTGCATAAAGGGCAATGTTACCAACGTGGATGCGCAGGTTCAAACAGGTTTGCACTGATACAGTTCAAAATACTCATGGTCGGTACGACTTGCCACTTGTAAAGAATGTTCATTAAGCCGACGTTCCACGATGCAGTAAATGTATGAATTATGCTGTACCTGTTATAATTAATGTTATCATGCAGTGATGAAACCCAACATGATTGCTATATTTTTATAAGATGTGTAAGAGTCAAAAGACAAGAAGTTCTGGCGACTTCATTATTGAAGACACGCTAACAGCGCAGCGACTTACGTGTCTACAAACGCATATGCTCCAGCCATATTGGAGCGACTCTCTCATTGCCTTAAGGCAATTTACTAGGGGCACATCACCTGCCCCATTTATTTGATCTTCGTTTGAGGCACTTAACCTGTTATGATTTAGTTAGTTAAATGACGCTTTCATTTGGTTTTATTATACAACTAGTTTTATGCAGCTTTATTCGCGGGGATTTAGATTTTTTTTTTATTTTATTAATCTTTTATTCACACGCAGTTTCTCCTGCGGGGATTTTTAGTTATTTAAATTTTCTATTTTTTATCCTGCCATGTATCGTTCTTATGGTATTTCTTTTGACTATTAGCCTCTTAAGCCTTACTTTTGCCGTTAACCTGTATATTTAGAAAAACAAAACTCATTGCGGCATAACTCACATTCTTCTAAACAAACAAACCCCTTCGCATTTTTGACCGTGTGAAGAGGAGTTTCAATTCGTTTGAATTATTTGTAACGTATGTTACGCGGTATCTTCGCCAATAGATAGCCGATTTTTAATATTTTTTTAATTGCAACGTTGATCATTATAAATTTCGTTCTTATTGGACTCTGAAGTTACACCAGATAACTGTAAAATCTAACTAGAAATGTATCTTAAGGTTATTGTTGAATTTATTTGAAATTGGTGTTATTTATTTTTTTATATGAGTCTCTTCAATTTTTATCACCGCTGTCTGCTTTGAACTAGATTTTTTATAAAGACGACTTACGTTTAGTGTGACGGATCGATACAAAATGATATCTCTTCCAGCGAAAGTCGGCCTTCGATTTAAACGCCGTTTCAACAATCGATAGTTTGTGGCCGTCAGTGTAAACTGATTTGCGCGATCGACCTTTTTTGTTTGGAAGTTTTTTTTTCGTAAACAACACATTACATCGTGCTAAATTCACGGGAGCGATGACACGGATGACGCTAACACGTGATAATATGAGAATCGCCAATTATCACGACCTGACCTACATATTGTTTCTAAATTTTTTTTAACAGATTTTCTTATATAAAAGAATCTAAACAACTTTCTCAAATAAAATAAGTTTTCGTTTTTATTGCGCCTTAGTTTGGTTTTGAATTCGCGATTTCTTTTTTATAACGTATTCTATATACTATATAGTTCGTTTAGGTTTCTCCCTTCTTCTTTTAACAACTTAGGATATTTATCAAAAAAAAAATGTAAGAAATATTTATCACCGTAATCAGATTTCAATGAACAATACCAATTGTTAGATAAACCTGTTTAGTCATTGTCTTAGTTTCGTTATTTACATAAGTCGGCAGATACAATTACAATAAATTTGAATGCTCAATCGAAACCATTCAGCGCTTTAGTCCTACGCTGAAACAAACGAGTGACGTTCAGCCTTGATGCTGTTAAGCAGTGACGTGGTGTTGAAACAATTTTTTTTCTCTCCACTATTTGCACGGCAAACTGAAGTAACAAAAGCAGTCGAGGCGGGCAGCGGGCTGACGCGGTCGCGCCACCCGATGTCGCGGCGTGTCTACATTTAAAATAACCACACAACAACGCCGGCGTCCGGCATACTGTGCCACATTCATTATTGCGCCCAAACAAAAAGGGCTGCGAAGTCGTCTTTACAGTGACAATGAACGCGTTATCGTCCGTGATAGAGCGTGAGATATAGCGAGCGTCGTATCAGCTGTTCAAGAATGTTCAGTTTCGAATTCCTCAAGCGCTGGTATCACGGTGTGTCTCTATTAATACTGTTGGTCGTCGTCGCGTTTGTTTTTGTTTGTTCTTCGTCGGTCCCTTCGTGAACGTCGTACGGAGCGTTGTGTTGATATGACTGCGATTGCGTCTTCAGATGGCGACAAAGATTCGGACGGGCCGTCCGAGAGCGGGGACAATACCTCCGAGTCCACGCAAGGGGCACCCAGCGAGCCGGCACAGGAAAAAGGTAATTGTTTATATGTTTGTACTGAAATTCACGAGCCGCTTGTTACAGTCCTGATTCATTCGACCTCTGCGCTGACGAAAGTTGTTTCTCGTTTTGTTTTTATTAACACTGCGTTGGGAAATTAAGCAGTTGCTCTCGATTTTTCATATGACTTATATGGTCAAATGAAAGAGAGCGATCCAGCGGTATAGCGCGTAACACGGCTTAATTGCGGCGTAAAACTTTACATTTATTGCGGCAGCTTATCGCAACGTGTTACGGAAACCCCGTTATCACCAATTCGTGCTCCAAGCGATGCACGATGTTTGGTTTCACTTTTACCTCAAGCAGTTAGTGCAATGGGATTTTGCCCGGCTGGTATTTTTCGCGATCGGCCGTCGCCCGTATGCGTATTTTTTCAGTTACTAAAGCAAAGTAACAGTTGTTGACATAAAACAACTTTTGATTTTATTCCTACAGTGTTTATGTTTTGCCGGTCTTACATCAGTTAAAATAAACAACAAGAAGTTTTAGTTAATCTTAGCCACATACATACCTGCTCTTTCGATTACCATCAAAATCGTGTCTCGTGTTTGTATTTGCATCGTCTTATTATTTTAATAAATTCTTAGACATTTCTACGGTGACATTAAAAGATAAATAAATGTAGAAGTTCTTTTTATTGGTATTTTTAACAAAACAAATATATCACGGACAGTTAAGTAAAATTGTTTAACTAGGTTCCCACGTGGTAGACCATTAATATGTTTCATAGCACATTCACAAATAAAACTGTGGCTGGTGAATGGCTCAAAAACCAGTGATGTAACTTAAAAGCTGGAAAATGTTTACTTGAATACCGTCTTTTTTACTCTAAAGACACGAACTCGAGCGCATAGAAATATAATAAATATCAGTAAAAATAAAAACCTTTGGATTGGTTCCTTATTGATTGGTGTTGCTATTTTCTTTTGTAGTAGATCCACTTACTGAACAAATGGGTAGAATTAATCTGGTTGGTATTAAAAACTTATTGAAGACTGACCTTCATTTCTTCTAGTGGCTGGTCTGACTATAAATATTGTTTAATCACATGCAACTCTAAGAGCATTCTAATTATCCTCAGCTTGTTGAAATTATTAAAGAGAACTCCTCACTGAGTCTTAATTATATATGTATATCCATAATAAACTAGTAAATTATATCCATATATATAGAGATATAGTTTTAATTTAGAGAAACACCCAACAGCATTTGAATAGAAAAATGAAAACAATTTAGTAATTATTAACATATATAGAAATGGTGTTTATGTGTCTGTCGCCTAAGTATATATGAACGGCTGAACAAATATCTTTACAAGTTACATCAATGCTAGGCTGCGTCTTAAATTGGAATACTGTTTTTCTCACTATAACCCCTAGCCTTATGAATCGAGCGACGATTGTTTGTGCTACTTTCGATGATGGCTTTTCTCGTGCGTCGTGAACACAACGAATTAACATTAACACAAAAACATTTACGTGTTGAAAGAATCACGTGTTTGGTACGCTTTACGAGCTTCCCACTTTTGGTTAGAACAAGTCATAAAAGCCTTATACGAGGTTCCAATTTCTGCCACACAAGCAAGATTACATCTCCCAAATGTTGTTTTAAGGCAAAGTAGCTTTTCGCCCTAATCAGTTTAGACGTTGACATGTTAAGGAAGTCAGAGGGTTTAGAAGTTGTTGATTCTTCTACCGAATGCGGCAATAACGTCTATCAGTTAACCAGTAGTGAATAAACTTTACTCGTTACCGTTGCAGAGATCCTGGACAGCTTGCGACCGGTGTCGCCCGAAGCCCCCGCCAGCAGTAACGCCCCGCAGCGGTTCCTCAAGATCAACGTTCGTCACATCACCGATGGACAGGTTCGAGAAATTTCCATGACTCATCGATTGCGTTCAATCGCCTAGACGACGTCTGTAGATAACGCTCGGAACGCTGACGAGTGATTCTATGTTTATTTTCACTTTTGTATAATACGTGTGTATTGAAATAAATAATAGTTTTACGGCAGCCATTGTCCGTATAAAGTATTATTGACGTACCATTCAGTACACGTAAACTCGGAGTAGATCACCTATTTCATTCTCAAATTTTCAATATGATTATGTATTAGTATATGGACCTTTTTTTGTTTTAATAATAATAATGCCACGCTCCCTACCAACTTCAATTCCCTACAATCTCCAAAAGATAAGATCGGCCCTAGCCGTCTTTCTTTGCTTTGATAACCTGATGGATAACCGACACTAGCGGATAGAGATCAAACGGATAAATCAAACCTCTTAGTGAGGACTACTCAAAACCACCGCTGGATGGTGTCGCAAATAACCGGGACCGACACCGATGCCCATTCGATACATGAATCATCTAACTGTTTAGGCAATTTAGTTAGTGCAGTGGTGCTTAGTGATATTTTTTAGGCAATTTAGTGAAACACCATCAAATGATTCATCATCTGACCAATGAATACCGATAGGTTTCAATGTAAACTTACAATAAACTGAATATGAAGAAAAGTTGGGTTAGTTTAGGTTAGTATAATCAAAACCATTGGATAATATTCATTGTTCCTTAGGGCGTGGTGTCGGGCGTGCTGCTGGTCACACCGAACGCCGTGATGTTCGATCCGAACGTGTCCGACACACTGGTGATGGAGCACGGCCCAGAGTCGTACGGTGTGATAGCGCCCATGGAGTACGTCGTCAACGCTGCGATATTCTACGACATCGCGCACATGCGCACCCACGGACCCGACCATAACGCGCACAAGTGAGTCGTCAACTGAAATAAAAGCACGGACAGACTTTACACAGGGGTCACCAACATTTTGTGAAGTGAACCGCCGTCTGTGTATAGCATCTGTAATATAGCAAATGTCCATGGGCGGTGGTGATCGCTTACCATAAGGCGACCACTTGCTCGTTTGTTTGAAAAACAAAAGGGAAAATTGTCGACAGGTTAACATTTTTAACATAGATTAATGTTGGCTATTTCTGTTCTCTGAAAATATTATTTATTTATTTATTAAAACTTTCACACAAAAAAACATTTGTGCCTCTAACTAAATGCCTCAGGCATTAAGTTATATGTTACGCCTAGTTTCATCAAAAATTTGGATTGGATAAGATAGACATTTAAAAACTTTTTGTTTTAATGTAATATTAATTATAGCTCTAGTTGTACAAGGATAATGTAGTATTTCCTTGGCCTGTTATAGTATTTCCTGTTTATAATGTTTAAAGTATATTTCAAAATCAGCAGTTCTTTAAATCGAAGTTTGTTTTTATTCATTCTTTGAAAACCTATAAACTGTCTATAATTTTTTTAAACGTATTCGTAATTGTAACGTTAACACTACACTGTTAGATAAACAATTGTTAATCTATTATTTCTATTATAGCGAAATAAGCAATAAGTTTCATTTGTACCCCTTCCTTAAACCAAATAATTGTTATTATCATCAAGAACTTAGAGACTATTAGTCTGACCAAAAAAAAAAAATTAACGGTTAATATTGCAGTGCCACCAGTGTCTTTTTTAACCATCATTGATTGATATAAGTTTACTGTTTCAGTTCACTGTTTTACCGCCGCATGACGAGGCGAGATGTTACATTTTTCTGATCAAACCGTCATTGCACCTGTCTTAGCATGGTTGTAATAATGTTGCTCTGTTACCACCATCTTACAAAAAGAAAGAAAACAACGAAAACTTACATATCAGTTTTGTCTGAACAACTTAAAGATGTATACATTTCCAGGGCGGAACAAGCCGAGATTTACTACATGAACAAATCGGAACATTCGCCCGGCAAGGACTCCCTTCTAGTCAAAGTGAGTGTACGTCTATTTTATATATTCTAAATTGTCATTTTTAATATTGTTATAATTTAAGCAATAAATAGACAAATATAATAACACTTATAAGACGCATTATTTTGATGATCCGTTTGTCGCAGTTGCTAAACTGTTAGCCTCGGCTTCGCAAGTTGTTATCTGGGAAAAATGTTTGTATGAGCTAAATATAATATATATATAATATTTATCGAGAAAAACAATTAATTATTTTCTTAGAAAAAAAATTATGGTCAACATATAACTGAAACAATGGCGTATGCAATGATAGCAAGGGATAAATAAAGCCTGTTGCGCTAAAAGAAAAATATGTCCATTGAAACTTTGTCACGACTTAGTGTATTTATTAAATTTATCCATTCTCCCAGTTTACTAAGCGTATTAGTAATATTTAAAAGTAATTAAGGAGCTAGGATTTATCAATTATATATTACGGTAAATCTATGTGTCAATTAGATTAATTGAACAAATTGATACTAATCGATGAAATTATTATGTATATTCCTGCTTTGTGGTAGAATAACAATTATTATGTATATTCCTTCTTTGTGGTAAAATAACAAGCGATGGTTTTTATGAAGACTTAAACACAGTGAAATATCATCAGTCACAAGAAGTGTCATCTTCACATTTATTTTTACTTTTCCAATTTATTTGCTAGATAAGGTTACTATTACAGATGGTCACAATGAGGATACACGTTACTCTTATCTTAACCCAGGAGGGTATGGTAATTTACTATAACATGTTATTAAAAAGTTCTTAAAATAAACACTTAAATTACAAATTGGATAAAAATTCAAAATACAAACACAAAAATTTATTTAATATATTGTTGGGTATTGATATCAGCATTGTATTGCTACCACCAAGAGTATTACTCAACCGTTCGCCGATATTTGTCTAAAACAGAAATGTTTATAATAATAAAATAAATATGACCATCGTCTATACAACGTTTAGAAGTATATCCGGACATGGTTGTTTGTAGTATAGTGTATGTGACTTTAAAGGACGAGACGTTCCCGGAGCTGCAGGCGGCGGGGGCTGAGGCTGAAGAAGCCGCCACAGGGGAGGAGAGGCCCGGCTCTGGCGAGACCGAGGATAGGGGTGGCGCCGCATTCCCCAAGGCCTTCGAGCGGGAGCTGGTCACTCCGACCGCCTTGCAGGTAAATTTATCATACTAGGCTTCATCCGCGGCTTACAGTAACAGCCTATTTATGTCCCACTGCTGGGCACAGGCCTCCTCTATACAGAGGGAGTAAGGGAACAGACCGCCATGCGGCCGCACTGCGCATTGGCGGACTTCTCATATTCAAGATATTTTTTTTTCTCAAATATGCCGGTTTCCTCGCGATGTTTTCCCTCACCGTTGAGCACGTGGTAAATCAGTACTTAAATTGTTAATTATAAATTAACAAATTCATTAGCTCGAGTATATTATATTAAAGCCAACGCTCGGCACTGAGCTACCACGGCTTATATCATTATCTGCGGCTTGGATTGCGCGAATTCTGATTTCGGCCCATTTTCCCCTTTGAATGGTTTTTGTTATAGAAATAATTTGAGTCCACAGTCCACATCAGTATTAGGTTCATAATGACTATCTCAACAAATTGAATACAATTTGAATAACAGCAAGATAATTCGAATCATAATAATTGCGATTGCAATGTACGACTTCATTGAATTGCGGCGAATGTAAAGAGAAATTTTTATGTCATTTTAAGCTCTCTTTTGTAATGGACACACGTTAGAAATTATTGTCCTATATTTACTAAAAGGCAGCAGTAATAAATATTATAAGATTATTTTTATGAGATATTCCAGTAGTGATAACATGTCATGTGTTTTCACTACTTAAACTCAGATTTTATTTTACTGTTAATGTTTATAAGATGAAAATTGAGCATTGGTGCGATACTCTAACATAGAAGCCGCATTTGGAATAGCATCACCAGATGTTTCACAACTCCTCGCTAATTAAAATACAAAACCTAAAAAATGTTAATATATATGTTTTTTTCTTTTCACAGCAACAAACAACTGAGGACAGGCGGAAATCTTTACTAGACCATCATTGGGCCATTCCTAGCAAGGATCGAATGTCGATTGATCAAGGCAGCGAAGTGAGCATGACTGTTCTATAACAAAACTCTTAAAATCAAATTTGATTGACCTCTGTGATTCCAGTTCATATAATATATTAATTTTACTTATTTTTTATGGATTAGGCTGACAAACGTGCAAACGGCTCGCCAGATAGTAAGTGATCACCGCCGCCCTTGGACATTTGCAGTATTATAGAAGTTGCAAATGCGTTGCTAGCCTTTCAGGGGGGTATTTTTGAAAGAGGAAGGGAAGAGGAGAGAGGGAGGAGAAGGGGTAAGGAAGAGGGTGAGAGAGGTAGGAAGGGAGGGAGGGAGATGGTCTACCGGCCAGATCAGTGAGGTCGTGGTACTTATTCGGTTTGAGCCGGCCCATTCCGCAGCGTGGCTCTATCACCGTTAAAACTTACTTATTTCTTGTCTGTAAACATGTCAAAAAATGTCTTTTCAACGTAAACTATGACTCATTTTCTTTGGTCAATAACTCAATCAATACGAATTAGAATAAGCAACATACGGTTTGGCAACAATAGATAGAACTAGCTCGATGGTTGTACATATTGCAGGCTTCTTCAGACAAGGCTATATCAACCCAAGAGAAATAGTTTCCGAAAAATCTCTTACGGTACACTCTTCCTCTATATCGGTTAATATTGCGGCCCTAAAGGCTCACTTGATACTTGTAAGACAAAAGGGTCACTCGTTAGCCAACTTATTTTATTCCAGAATACATCATAGTTTTAATTATGAAGTTAAACAAATTGTTGGATTTTCTTACCTTTAATTTTGTTTTAAATGTCCAAATTACCTTTCAAATACTCTAATATGTGTTTTTGCACCCTAATAACATAGCTAACTTAGGCTACAGTAATCTTTCTTTATTTATTTTTGGTCGTATCTAAGGGAAAGAACTAACAGTATCTTAAGGTCTAAAAGACCAATACTATATTATTGTTTTTGTAATTAAGAATAAAATTTTTGATTCCAAAAAAAAAAATAATAATTTCCGTTTTACCTTTTAATTTGTGCAGGTCTCCTCTAACGCTGACCAAGGCAAGGACGAGAGCTTGGAGGCGTGCGCCGGTTCGAGTGACCGCACTGAAAGCGCTGCAGGGGACGCAGCTGAAGCGGAAGTGGGCGACAGGGGAGAGTCAGGAGATGGGGGGGATGAGGAGGCCCCTCGCGATGCAGCCAGGCATCTGGTCAAGCTCTCCTACCACGATTCAGGGATCGACATTCGAGACCCGCTACTGCATGTCACTCCCGTCAACTCCAAGAAGGTGAGTTGTAAATACTAAAGCACAACGATATTCATAATGTAGAGTTTTTATTCACAATTAAACTATTATAGGTTGTATGAGCACAAAGAGATGTAAGTAAGCAAAATAGGATAGATATGAGGATATAAGTTTAAGTAGTACTTACAGCATTGATTGTATATTGTGTAAGTTTTCTTTTTATTGTTTTCAAAGCAAGCAGCCATTTATAAAAAAATATGTAGGTGTAACTAATTCCAATTGAAGTTCTGCTAAACTTATAAGACCTATTTCATAATTATCTCACTGACATTTTAGGTCTATTGGTCGTCACATATAATTATTTATTTATTTTAGACCTACAAAGTTATCAGAGTCATTTATTGTACTTATAAAGTATTTAGTTAAATCCTTTGATTTTATATTGATATAAGTAAAACTTTATTCAACAAGAGCCACTTTGCAAGCCGTTGGTCACATTTCGGTATCGGAACACTATATAAGATTGAGTAATTATAGGACACCCGTTCAGTATCATCGATGTCGGACCACGAGGACTTCTACCACGCTATCGATACAATAATCGAATCCGTCGAGCCAGAGAGCCCGTACGACACTACGCACGACGCAACATTCGAGAGGGATTTCCTCGAACTGTTCTATATTTATTGTCACGATGTCGAGACGAGTTCATGTCATTCCCACGACGAGGTGAGACGGTTAGAATGGGGGAAGGTCTTCCGTTTGTTGGCCCTACTTTCTCTCTTCTGTGAATCGATTTTTGCAAGTGGTAATACCAATTCATTGCTGTTCTGACGTCAAACTGTAATGTGTTAGCAATACTGTTTGACAGCGTGATCACTGTGCATGGAGATAGACCATTTTATGCCTAGACTCTCATCATCATCAGCCGTTTCTTATTCACTGCTGGATGTAAGCCTCTCTTATGGCACGCCATTGAGCTCGATCTTGGGCTCTTTGTTTTTGTTTCCAACCGCTGCCGGCCATCTTTCGGATGTTGTCACTCCACCTAGCCGGAGGGCGTCCTACACTACTATGTTTCGACTCTAGCAGTTCTGAACTAGTGTACTTTCAAATATGTGTGGCTGTAAGTTGTAATAGGCCAGAGTGTCACGTCACGGTCTTCACATCTTGACACTTTATTTAAAAAAAAATAGTTGAGATGATCACGCCCAGATAGATAGGTGTCGTATTCTCGTGGTTTGTGTCTACTTTGTGTGGTTCCTTTTCTTCTGAAAAATTATTTATGTGTACGTTTTTCTTCGTGTCAAACTTTATCTTTGTACCTTTTTAAAATGTTTTATCATTTTCCTCTTTAATATTTGTACTTTTCAAAAAGTAAGTGCTTACATATATGGAGAGGAAGAAAAGTTTTATTGGTACTTTATGAGAACTTTGTTACACCTCTATTCATGTACAGTAACTTATCATGTCTTCTTCGTTTTCCTTCTACTGTGGCAATGGTGGTATATATACCAGTTAAGGTGTCTGCTAATCTAGATTTTTTTGTAAATAGGTATACAGCGACGCTGATATAGTATTGTCTGCTGAATGGGTACCTCCAGTGTGCTTGCCCAGAGCGGAACCACCACTTTCAGCTCCGCCTCTTGGAGAAAACGAGAGGACCCCGCGTAAGCCAGCCGCCGTCTCTTTCTCACTAGACGGTAACACCCAGAAAGAAGATATCGGGAAACCGGATAAGAAAAATAAGGTATGTATATATTCAAATGAAATTTTCTTTGAACGTCTTAACTTTTAGATTACACTATTACAACAATTTGATAATAGTCATGACATGTTATTTTGGTGTATTACCCGATTAACTAACGCTAAAGGTAGAGTTTCTACCATCGTGTCGAACGTCAGACCTCTTGCCGGCAGCCGGCTTCCCTTACTTTATCGCATAGAATGTATAGTCAACGACAATAAAGCTCTGCCTCAGCTGTAAGCGACTAGGGATGAGATCGATTATTCGCCACCCTACTTTAAGTAAATTTGCGGATTGAAATAAAGCGTCCAAATCAGACTACTATGTATACATAATTTCTCCTATTATGATTCGAAATTCTCTTTTCACTCGCCTTTCACGCTGCGGCATGTGTAAACGCGAAAATGTCCAATTTCCACAATGTATACACAAAAGCATGCCTGGTAAAATGCATGTCGGTTGTAGGAACATTTTTTACTTTTCTTTCTCGCGCTCTCAGTCTGACTCCTTGCTTCCTAAAACCAAAAAAAAAAATCACATGAAGTTATCATTAATCATAATTTCTAAAATAACAGCACCACTAATGGATACTACTATACGTCATTGGTTTGTTTCGAAACGTATAAGAACACACCGAACAAACACGGGTTTATTTTTATCTCTTATCATTCTTAACGATAACTTTTTATTTACAACTTGTAAGAAGGGTGGATTCTTCTTCTGTTTGTTTAATTTTACGATTTCACTCAGACTAAATAAATCTTATTATCATATTTCCTTTCAAGCAAGGCAGAGAAGACCTTTTTTTTATGGAGTAGGTTAACAAACGAGCCAACGGCTCATATGATGGTAGGCGATCATCGCCGCCCATGGACATTTGCAACATTTCAGAACTTGCAAGGAAAGATTTTGAAAGTGAGTTTGAGGAGAAAAGGAAGAGAGAAGGAGAGAGGGAGTGGGAGGCGTGCGTGGGAGGAGGAGAGAGGGGCGGAAGGAAAGGGATGGAGGCAGAGGTAGGGACGGGAGGTTGTTAGATGGGTCACCGGACGAAACGCGGAAACAAAAACACTTCCACTTCATGTCGATTGTACCATTGGCACACTTCATGTACAAAAAGTCTAGCGTGATAAATGTGTTTATATTTTCAAATTTCTTCTAAAAGTTAACTAATAACCTTCATATACATAAGAATATATCAAGGCACAGACCACCACGCGGTCGAGCTTTGGACTAGCATTCTTCACATATTTTAGAGATATTCTTTATCATTTCTTAGATATACAGATTTCCTCATGATGTTATTTTAAATGTTAATGTAAATCAGTACCTATAATTGTTATTTCAGAATTAGCAAACTAAGAGGTAGCTTGACTACATTCAATTTAAAGTGTGCATCCGATCAATGGGTCTCGTCTAGTAAGCTGTACCTCTTGAAGATTGACAACACCTGTAACTGCAATCACAGTTTTTTTAGGAGATAATTTGATGAGACAAATACGTCTGCTGTAATAGCCTTACAAACAAAACATGTCGATTCGAGAAATCTTAAATAAATTTGCCCTTAAAACTATTCACTCCACAGCTAAATATCGAATTTAGTAAAAACCAATTAATTGGCTCGATTTTGTGTGTTAGATGCTGAAGAGGCTTTCTTACCCTCTATCCTGGGTGGAAGGGCTAACAGGCGAAGGGCCCACAGCGCCCACCCAGGGCTCTCAAGCCGACTCGCTGCCTACGTCGGCGGATAGTCAGAACACCAGCGTCTTCTCCAAAGTATTTAACAGGTTAGAAATTGTTTTATATTGTTATAAATCCTACACTACATAAACACAATAATTATTCATATTGTCGCCGCAAGGAGTGTTGTTGCGTTGCTAATATTTTTGTTCGTGAATTAACCTTTCAAACTAAAATTTTAAAGTATTCTATTTCAATTACAGCTGATCAGAAAAAGCCGTGAGCAAAAGATAGAGACTTGCGTGTTTGGTGATCTATGTTCATTTATTCTTTCATTTTCATTGCATCAAAACAAAATACATCTAACGTGACATATTTAGGACGATCACATCAACAACACTTGTATAATACAAAATTTAAAAAAAAGATAAAAAAGGTTTCCGAATTAAATTTTCAAAAACAAAAAAAAAATAGAAGTAATAAAAGAGGATATTGTCATATTAGTTTTAACATATACTGTTCTATATATTATAAAATAGATATAATCTAGCCGAGCAATATTAAGTTATCGCTGTATATTCAAAAAAGTGGCTTTTCTTCTTTTCCAAAATAATGGACTTATGTTTATGTTAACTTTTTTTTTTATGTAGTAGGCTGATAAACGAGCAAGCGGTTCACCTGATGGTAAGCGATTACCGCCGCCCATGG
>DWHO01001651.1:0-14877 GCA_018247575.1 Eurytides lysithous rurik | reverse complement strand
CTTAAAGACTGGCAACGCATTTGCAAGTTCAGTAATGTTGCAAATGTCCATGGGCGGCGGTAATCGCTTACCATCAGTTGAACCGTTTGCTCGTTTGTCAGCCTACTACATAAAAAAAAAAAAACATTTCGTTTCTTTTATCGAGTCCTACTCGAACTCGGCAAACGAGCAAGCGGCTCACCTGATGGTATACAATCAACGCCGAAAAAAATTGAAATATCGAACGACTTGCAAATGCGATGCCCGCCTTTGAGGTGGGAATTATTAGAAGGAGGAGAGGGGGGAAGGATGGGGAGTGGGACACCCTCCCCAGAGTGGAATAACAAATCAACGTAACTTCGTGTCTTTCTGACATACGACTGCGTGCATTTCTTTCCGTATTACATACTACGTATATGACATACCTCTTACAGGTCCACATCGGTATTTCCTGATCTGACAGTACCCGTGTTGACATTTAACGTTATTGATAAAACAGCGTGAATATCGAGATAGTGATAAGGTCGAAAATAATGTAAAACGGCGACATTAACATCGTATTGCTCCGCAGCCGACGCTTTGTCTGCCAGGCCCCCAATTTATATGCATTATTACCGTTTGAAATTGACTCCTGCCGTTTAGTCGCCCCGCTACTGATACGAAAAACTTATTTTTCTAACAAATTCCGTAATTTATAACGTGAAAACATTTTTGTAGTTAAGTAGTCAAAAGCTTTCGTCGCTAACGGGATTCGACCCTGCATCTTTTCAGGTGTCACATCCAGATTCCAGCGCGACATCTTTGGCATCTATCCATTTACTTTATTGTTGTTAATCATAAATTCTGCTATGTAATATCATTTAAATTAATATATATTTTTTTATTTCATAATCGCAATTAGTTTCACGTAGTATGTATTTAATGCTATTTTATTAAATATTAGAAATTCGGGACACGACGATTGATTGGAGTCATAAGGTAGTATTAGTATGTAATACTATTTATTGTAAACAAACGGTTCAAAAATTGCTTAGTTTTGCTGTTGGGATCATCACTCGAAGAGATATAAGACGGTATATCGTCCAGTCTTTATCTAGTTAAAGATTCTTAAGAAGTGTCTTACTTCTTGCTGTCTTGAAGAATTAGAAAATAGAAAGTTGGTCGTATACAAAAATATATGTTTGTTTTAAATTCGGGATGGTGGGCTAGATGACATCTGAAACTTTATTTAATCATCTAATAATAAGGCCATTTATTTAAAGGTCAAATCAACTGGCTCTGACTTTCAAGATAGACAACGTTCTGGGGAAACACAAGAAATTTAACGAAATATGTGCGAGACTTGATGATTAAATTTAAGATGTTACATTCATCAGTTTGAAAAAGTTCACAACAGTGGCCTTATATACGTATTAAAATACTGCTAGTTTTTAAGCTGACAGATAAAACAATTCCCATCTCCACCCTATGTATGCGTAAATCTCTAATGTGTTCTTGTTGTTGTTAGTTTTTAGTTGTTTATTTGTTCTAAATTCTGTGGCAAATAAATACCATTTTTTACTAGAATTATTATTACTGTTCAGATTTTCGTTATTGTTTGTTTTAAAATGTCCTCACATTTAAACCACGTGTAAGGACACGAGATAAAAATGTAACTTGAGATGGGGCAGATGAGTTACTTTTTTGCAGTTGAATCAATGTTGTAAAATAAAATATATTAATATGCAAATTATTAAAGCACGAGCAAAACTTCACATCAGGTGGTAAACCGGATTGGTTGGTAAGAGACATGTTGTCTCCAAGAATTTTAAAGTTCTTAATTAACATCTTTCTTTTAAATATATTTAAATAGAATTAAAAATATAGCATTTAAATAGAACTTTTATATTTTGTATCACACGCCGACTTTTAAAGATAAATTTGTATTTTGTTAATTATAACTGAGGTTTGCGACGATTTAAAGAATAATTTAGCACAATAAGTATAATAGGGTATATAATTGAAATAACTTTTTGATGGTTGAACATTTTTCATTTAAATACGTACGTAAACGTAAATCTAAAAGGACAAATTAAATACGATAAAATCCCTATATTAGTTTAATTTAAAAAAAAACACATCTATATTAACATGGTATTATAGTATATTGGAGTGATTTCCAAAGCGGCGGACCCGGCGGGGGTGTTATTAGTAATTAGATCTAATTTTCATTTGTTTTGACGATTTTTTGTAACAAGGTAGATATTTAGTAATAGAGGGATCACAGAAACCACAAAAATTTTTAAGTACGAGAAAAAGAAGTTTGGGAATCGATGGTATACAGTATTTTTTTATGTTTAAAAAACAACGTATATTTTGTTGTGTTATGTTAAGAACATATCCAGAAACATAACATGGTGATTCTAATAATAACAAAGTGCCGACAGCATTTATTGCTTTCATTTAGCGTGTTTGTATGAATACTTTGTAAAGAGAACTTGTTTATGAGACACCGAAAGAAATTAATTGGACACTACCGTTTCCCCTTATAAAATAAGAGCCGTAAACTTGTGCAGCCTTTGACACAAAAAAGGTTGATTACACATTTTTCGTTCCTTGTTATCAGCCGCCTATAATTTCACTTAAGAACCACTTCCGGACCGACCAATATCTGTCAGCATATTTCCACGTTCGGCTCGGACACATCACAAGAACTCGATTTCATTGACAGCCAACGGCCGTAGCATAATGAGTTTTAAATTATTACAGCGGATAAAAAGTGCCCGTGCGAAATCCCTTTTAACCTTTCTTTATTTCGTAACCGAAGGCGCTGCACGACCATATTAAATATACCCCGTGCTAATTCTAGAAGACGTTAAACTATGATATATAGCCAGCTATAAAATTTTACAAGGTAATATCTGACGTTCTGAAATAGCGGTGGTGCTAAGGTGGCGTGTGTCGCGTGCGAGTGCTGGTGCGGCGATGTCGAGAGGCGGGCGTCGGCGTCACTACGTCTCCATGGTAACGCAGCGGCGACTATTTAAACGAACACCTCAGAGTTTCTCGCACAGATTGCTAAAATCCGGAGAGCGCGCCGCACACCGTGCAGCGGATCCCCGGCAGATATCACAAGATTGACGTTTCGTAAATATAAGTGACCACTTTAGTTACGAATCTCAATTTTGAACGTGAAATTTAACTTATCAACGAAAGTGTAGAAGTGTGAATAGATTTAGAAAAGCACAATGATGCCTCTAGTGTTGTTTATTTTGGGAGCTTTCCTCGCGGCAACAGAGAGCTGTGGCGTCGGCCAACAAATTATAAGTAAGTATTATCCCCATCCTTTTTTTTGTATTTTGCAGTATTTTTCCTTTTTTTATTTCAATTTCTTTTCCAAAACAACGTAATGATTTCATAAGTTATTGGTAACATTTTGAACATTCCACTGCTGATAATTTACTACTGTTCAATTTCTTAATAATTATTGAAATTGTTATGCATATCGTTATCCGGCAATCAAAATAACAATCAATTTCTTCGTCGTCACCTAGTCTAGATACTATCTCGGAGTTCACTTAAAACGGTCATCATCTATTAGCATACCTGTATTTAGACACCTGTTTAAAACGCACTAATAAATTGAATAAATCCCACAGACAGTAAATGACACGGGTAATGATCGTATTGCTTGCACGTTTGATCTTAAAATTGGATTTTTTTTATTTGACGTGCAGCTTTAGGAAATGTCATCGAAATCTTTTTAAAGATATTACACGTTACGTTGAAAACTATAATCAGCAAAACATTTACTATTCCCTTTTATTGTAGAGTCAGGAGGGCTGACTGCATATGAGAAGCAAGCAATCGTGGATGCGCACAATAGACTCAGACAATCGGTTGCTTTGGGTCAAGTTTCCAGTCAACCACCGGCGGCTAATATGATGGAAATGGTGAGTTACCAAATTTGAACTAATAAAAAACTACTAGTAGTAGTCTTTAAGAATTTGCCATGGGTACAAAAAAAAACATCATTATTAAAAAAAAACTGATAGCTCAGATATGTTTAAATGTTTTCTATTAAATATTACATCATGCAAATTTAAGTGGTGTTAATATTTGTACGGTTATATAAGAAGTTATTTAAATAGGCCTAGCAACAAAATCAGTCGTGTATATCAATAGATTTGGCAAGATCAAACAAGAAGAAAAAACCGCTTCCACTCATCACTTGTTATTTGCTAACATTATTAACTGGAGTTCAAGGTTATGTTTTTAGTAATGCATGTTTTATCAATCCATTATGTTCATCGTGGTCGTTAAATATTAGCAGAAGTCTCTAAGACTTATTGCAAAAGTAGTCAATTAGTCTGATAAAGGATAAGGTATTTAATGTAAATTTTATAAAACTTTATTTTAATATTACCGCTTTTCGTTAAGTTTTTAAATCGATAAAATATAAAAAAAAATGTACAGACAGTAGATCAGATGTTTTCTAAGGTTGTTTTGGTAGTAAGGGCTGAGTCTAGTTCTGTTTTTTGTATTATGGGGAATGATACTGGCAATATTAAATTGGAGGGTCCTTCTCGTAGGTTTGGGACGATGAGTTGGCAGCTACTGCCCAGCGTTGGTCCGACCATTGCACCCCTGCCCACGACAGGGCCACGCAACGCGACGTAGGCCGTTTTCCCGTGGGCCAGAACCTCGCAGCGACGTGGACAACCCGCCCACCATCTGAGCCAGCTGACTCACAGCCTGACTTCATGAAACAAATAAACGCTTGGTTCGACGAAGTCCGCATTTACGGCTTCAAACCTATCACCGGCGGTCATGGAACAGGTCATTACTCTCAGGTAAAGAAACTCAGTCATCATTATATTATTTATGGACATTTTAATACTATTTAATAGTTCTTCACGATATTCTGCTAGTTTTGAATATCATGTTTTTATTTTTGCTTAGTGGTTGGACAAATTTTTAATTTTTCAATATTCTTGCCAGTTGGTTTGGGGCGAGACATCACACGTAGGCTGCGGGTTCACGTTCTATTACGACAACGTCAAAGGCTATACCAAGCTCTACGTTTGTAATTACGGACCGGGCGGCAATGTAATCGGGTCGATCCCATACGAAAAGGGTTACCCGTCCTGCAGTACGTTCGGACTGTCGGAGTCGAAGAAATATTCCGGTCTTTGTTGTAAGTATCGACTGTTATTAGAGTTTCTATGTAATGTTTTTTTTTCTACATTAATATTTTTTTTTATTTTCTATTTAATTCTATATTAATTTGTATTATTATATTTTTAATTTAATTCATTGACGAGAGAAGCAACTCGAAAGTCAATATTATAGGTCATACGTGACCTTTAATATTGACTTGAGCTACGATGTGTGATGGTAAATTTCAAAGCACAGTAACTACACCCACAACATTGCTCTTCCAGCAGGAATATGCAAATGCACATAACTGTTGGTCAGCGGAATATGGATACGTCCACGCCAGGTGGATTTATCTACATAGTCTTGCCACTACATAAAGCCATTATCGTAACCAATCCAATTGGTTTTTGATAAATGCGAAGTTAATTCTTAATTTTCTTTTTCAGCGGCCAGTTACACTGCGACCTCCTCATATCAAACGGTCGAGAATACCAACAGCTACATCTCGAATGTCATTCCGGACAGCACTGGTGACAATCGAGCCTACAACTACCAGTTTAGCAACCAGTATTACAACCAATACAATAACCAATATCAGTTGCAGTATAGACAGCCAGTAAACTTTTTCCAAGCGGAAACATCAACATTCAGGCCACTTATTAGTCTCTTTAAAACCGCATCTAACTTATTTACTAAGCCAAAGCCACAAGTAAGCATTAGTACGGTGTTTGTGTAAGTCTAATGGATTGTATTAGACTCATTCAGACATTAATCATAGCAGTATTGTATTCATTGTGACAGTTGTGTTACTCGACTGATTATTCGAAACTGTTTTTTGCAGTATTTCGGAACTTCATAGATTTACTTATTCCTTGGTTTTACAAGGATTTTAGAGATTCTTTGCTACAGATAGTTTTTAATTATGCTAGAAAAGTGTTGTAGGTCTGATGATTGATTTTATAAAGACCAAGCTGTCAAGAGTGACCTTCTAGTATTAGCTAAGTAAGTTGTTATTATTATTAGACTATTTAATATCTTTATTATTAAATAAATATTTTCTTATTAAAAAGAGTATGTTTTTATTAACACCCCTCAAATTAAATCTAATGATATTTCAATTATATATAGTGTCCTTCTAAAACATCTTCAGTATAACTGATCTAGTGCTTTTTGGATTATGTCTGTGGGGAAATCAAGTCTAGACACATGAATACGGCATGATCTTAAGACATTGTCAATTATTCATTTCGCATAGATGTAACCAAAAAAAAATTAATTAAAAATTGGTCTTTATCTAAGTCTATCCATTTTATTTCTTATTTGATAATAAAGCTCATCTGCCGAAAGAACAATTTTGTCGAATATTAGTTTGCTTTTAATTAAAATATCTGATTTTGCAGTAAAAATCACTCATGTCGTCAGAGTCAGAGACGTGCAAGTGGGGGCCGGATGGTAAGCGAAAGCTTGTCCATGACAACACAGCACCCCGCAGGACGTGTTTAAATTAAAAAAAATAATATATATTATCTCTATGCCCAATGATTACACGGGCAACACTGTCATTTAAACCGTTAGTAGTACTTACCCATTAGTGCATATAGTTTGAATAAGTTACATCGCCTACTGCATTGCACCCCAAGGCGAACTCAGTAAAGGAGCATTTGTCTCTCAGCATTTTACAACTGTTGTACGAATATTTTGTGACGAGGGTTTACAAACTCTAACTCTAGCTGCTACTAGTTTCAATATAAGCTACAATTTTGAATTTGTAGTATAACTTATCTATAGACCTCGCTTGAAATGCAGTAAATGTATTAAGGCTTCATACATTTACAGAGACAAATATCAATGATTGCTTATATAACCTGAACCAAGTGGAAGGTGTTATTTTCGTAAAGCAAAAAAAGGAGATAAAAATCTTTGTATTCCAACGTAAAAAAAAATCCATACAGCACGCTTACTCTAAATGTATCTCTTATAACAAAATAAAAAAAAAACAAAAAATTGTCTTCCTTAATCGGAAGGTCATACGTTCATAAATTTTTACTTAGTTTCAAACCTGTATTCTCGAAAATATTTATAGCACTTGTTTCTCTTTCATCCCACATTTTTGCTTTAATATTATTTTAAATTTGGAATATAACATAAAATTTTTCGTGCACAAGATCTCGTATAAATACAGCTATAGCATAAGCGACCTCGTTCCGTTTTAACAAAAGCGGTTGCTGAAATTAATTACCTCTATTCGTCGACGTATATAGAAACCCTTAAAATGTTCCAAGCAGGCAGTCGTAGTAATAATATAAGTATCTATCTAACAAGCAGTTAGTTCTATCGTCAATTGCAAATCTTTAAACATTAAAAACAAAACGTGAAATTAAAAAAAATCAATATTACTTATTAAATATGTAAATGCCTCTCTTTATCCTTATTTACTTAACACGTAGGTGGCAATGGTGCTTTGCCACATTGTAATCGACTTGTTCCACCTTAGTAGTAAGACTTTTTTGGTTATTGTATGGTTAATTAACTTTATTATTCAAGAGTTTGGGGAACCGGTCTCTAAAGATATTATCGAGAATTGTTCTTTATTTTATATATAACTGAACCACCACACAACAACCTTCGGGTTCTGATAGACAAATCTCAGCTGAATGACACAGAAGTTTATTTTATCTTAATCTGTCTAGATTGAGGTCCAATATACTTCAACTCTATTTTAAAGAAGCAGATATGTTTTGTTGATGTATTCTAAGACGGTTAAAAACTTTTTTGGGTTACAAATGTACAAACACTATTTTTACCTCTTGTATCCTCTTGCGTAGATACGCCACTGTAATACAACCCATCACTGTAATACTCCGTATTTCTAAAATTTGTTTTGACAAAACAAAATTGAACAATTAGTTGATAAACTTTGCTTATTTATTATTACGCTGGAAATACAGATGGGGCATAGCAGAGTCGAACCATTATTTCAGTGTAGGGACCAGTTAAACACACACATTGTCCTCATGACTTGCCAAAATTTTCCTGCCCTTCAAATATAGAAAGAGATTTCTCCTTTTTCCCAGTGATGCTGCATATCAACAAGAGATAAAAGGTTTTTGCCTCCCCTAGACTGTCTTTAGGTTTCATTTTAACAAACGAATCTTTAGAGAAACGAGCGGTTAACCTGATGATAAGTGATCACCGCTACCCATAGACATTTGCAACATCCAAGGTTTTGCAAATGCGTTGCAGGCCGTCAAGGTGGGAATTGTTAGAGAGGAAAAGGCAGGGAGGGGAAAGGGGAAGGGGAGGCTAGAAATCCTTTTATTAAGGGGAGGCGAGAAAAGGAAGGAAGAGGCTTATAAAGGTCCTTCCTTCCGCAGGTAAGGGGTGAGCCACCGGACGAAACGTGGAAACACATACATTTCCACTTTACGAGAATATTCTGTGAGATCGTGGCACTTATCCGGTTTGAACCGGCCCATTCAGCAGAAGCGGAAACCGCTGCTTTGCTCTACTATGTCTAAAGTAAGATCGGGAAAAAGCCTTATCCTTTTAGGAAATACAATATTGATTAATATACACATATAAGGCAAAAAAAAAACTCACATATTTAAAAGGAAACAAAGATCAGAGATTCACATTTATAACTAGTAGGACACTTTTGCGGAGTTCGCTTGAAGTACTCCTTGAGGTACCAAGTTATTGAACGTCCGTCTACCGCTAAGCTGTAAAGTAAACACTAGGTACTGGGTACCGATTTAAAGGAAAATGTGCCAAGCATAAATTAAATATATACATGATATATGATTATCTCTGGATGTCTATTCTAGCATAGATACAAACATACTTGAACCTGTGCAGTTTGCAATACTGCCGTGTATAATCGATTTAAATCAGGCAACACCTAAAGAATCGACAGCATTTGTCGGTCGACCTTGAAAGAGTTTTGATAACAAGAGATCTTAAAACTGGAACTATCAAGGGGAATCAATATTGCCGTCATAATTCGGTACCCCACCAAGTACCCTCGATAAGTTAACGGTGTTTTGATCATGTGCGTACATAATGTTTCATTATGAAGATTTTTCTCCATGTTTAAGTACTACAAATTACTTCCTTGGTCGGAAATCGACCTCACACAAGTCTTCCGGCGAATATAAGGTAAACAGTATAATGTATTTGTTGTTCGTATTTCCAGATCGTGTGCAATATCGGGTTTATTGGTATCTTAAAATCATACCAGGTATTTATTTAATACGCGAATTTTAATGATCGGAGAGATAAATCAATGAGCTATATCAATGAACATTTAAAATCTTTCCAATATCTCTTTTTGAAAATAATACACAAATATATATATTAAGTAATGTACCATTAAAACTCATGCTGGGATATTTCTAACATATTAGACAAATATTGTCTAACTTCCGTGCCATAATAATAAAACAAACAAAACTTGAATATAAATTTTAAATAGAACGCGGAACTTAATAACAAAATTTAAAAGTACACCATAATTTTATGGTTAATATTGCTAATTAACGTCACAAAAAAGCTTCCTCAGACAAAAATCTACATTTTTTGCATAGAAATCGTTTTATAAACGATTTTATATCGATATTAATATTGTTAGCCTATGGCATGAGTACCTTGACTATTCTGACCTTGACCTGAGATTGGTTGGCAGGTTGAGCGCGCGTAAATTGTGTAAAAAAAATGAACAAACACCGTAGAAGGTGTCAAAATTAATGTCTTCCGATTTAACGCTTGCCTTAAAAAACTAATGTTGTCACACACGCCGGGTTCTTAATCAGAAAGTTCTATGTTTATGTTTGGTATGTTTTAAAAATTAACAAAAAATTTGCGAAACAGTCCATCTCGTTTTGAATGTCACCCAAGTTTATTAAATTATGAGTTATTCAAATATGATTGTTTTAAACTAAACATATTTGCTTTTCAATTTAACACTCATTGCGCTCGGTGGGTACATTTTGTCAAATATTTATTTGCGTTTTTGTCCCTTTAAATCTAATTACTGTTTTGTTATTTCGAGTCTTAAAAGAAATCTGAACAAAATCTCACAATTTTAACTAACGCACCATGAACAAGGCATGTTTTTTTTAGCGTATAATAATTTAAAGTTATTTTACTCAAATCGCTGCCAGCTTTTATCGTGGTATACCACGATTCTCACTCTCGTGTCATAAGTTATAAGCGATTACGTATTCACACTTACGGTGGGCGCATAATATCGTAAGTCACGAATGCCATAATCCCATTAAGATTAAATGTTGTTAACCGCGCCTAAACTTATCAGACATATTCGATTATTTTATGTATATTCAAAAGTAAAATATTTTAAAGCGTATAAACGCTAACTTTATTACTTAATTTACTAGCAGAAAGACATTAAAATATATTACATAGTCGTTGAACTCCACAAGGCCAAAGTTTCAGCCAAATACACGTGATGCCTTTTTTAGCTAATGCTTTTTTTTTTGTTTATTATTCAATTGTTTAATCTGTGCTATTATGGTTAATAGGTAAAATTCTTGTCAGTAAATTTAAAAAGTAATATGTGATATTTATAAACTTATGTGGCCGTAGAAAGTTCTTTTTGTTGTATTGCCGATTGTTTAAGAGCGCCACGAATCAGGGAAATAAAACTGTTGTAGTATTTCCGGAACGTATAGACATTTAATAAAATTAGTTTTTACATTATATACATTCTACAAAAAAATCTCAACATCGTGTTTCAGTACTAAATCAGCGGCATCTATTACAATTTGTCTGTTACTAATATACAACATAATAAGCCATGACATTTGTCATGGCAACCGATTAAAAACCGATAAAATCAGTCATGTGAATTTTATATATTGATTGAATATTTTTTTTAGAAAAGTAAGTGACATGACGGTCAAGCCATGTGCCTGATCGCAAACGGTACGCTTGTTCATAGCAATTCAAGACTTGGTAGTACTTGAAATATATTCAATAGACTAGACTGCTTCCTTTATCTAAATCAAAAGGTAAATTAAACCTGCAGAACGTCATAGTGGGCACGCGTAGTATCCACAAAAAAGGTCACGGATCATGTTGAATCTACGTGAAGTTTATCACTTTTGCGTTATATGAGATATGATGAAATTTCTAATAATTAATAATTGAAAAAAAAAACATATCTCAACGCACAAAAGTGAAAGAATTACAAACCAATGTAAACCGAAATGTGTTCTTGGAATATACGTATATACCAGCGTTAATTATTAAACTTGGTTTTCTATCTAGATTAAAATCTATGTTTTGTAGGTAAGATAGTAAGAACACCTCGCTACTATGCGGCGTAGTTTTTACCGAAACACTTACTGACTTGTGTGATTTGTGTAAAGCATAAACAATATTGTAACAGTTCACCTGGTCGTTAGTGACGACGGCCGACAATAGAAACTAACGAGACTGGAGATGCTACATGCTTATTATTCTATATTATTCCTAACCACTTTAACGGTGAACCTTCTACTTACGCCAGCTTTCTTTGAAACTTTTTTTCTTTATCGGACGGACTGAACTATTTGTATGTTCAAAAATGTTACTGTTTATGAGGGTAAACTTTAGTTTGAATGTTATCAATATAACAATTCGAGCAATTTCGAAGTGACAATCAATCGAGATATCATAAAGATAGCTTTGCTCGGCTTTCCACCTGCCTGGATTTTAATTAAAATCTTTGATCATTTGATTTTTAATTTATCTGACATACATTTTTCTCATATTCATATTGTCTTTCTCTCTGTTTACATTTTTATCACATTCATATTGTCTGTTTTCCTTTCTTCTGTTCGTTGTCCCTGAAGAAAGAACAAACCAAAAAAACTGACAATCTGAGAATCGACATAATTATTAGTCTGTTACTAATAAAATGAAAATTATCGAAGTCGTAATTAAATAAATTGAATAAAAAATTACTTCGTTTATTAATTGGAACAATGAGCAATTATTCTACTTTAATATTAATTTGCCTCAGGGATAAGTTTTAATGGCAACTGTCACATTTCATCATCGATGTGTAGAAAAGTAATAAACACGTCACAATACGTATGCGCGCTAAAGAAATTAACACATTGACTTTAAAGTGGATCTATAACCAATTTAGTACATATGTAATATTTTTTTATTATTGAAAAAGTAGACGAAAATTGATGAGTACGAAGTTAACACCAAGAATATTTTGATTCTTTTTACTTTATCTTTTCATTCACAGACATACATACAGGTCTTTAACCTTTAACAATACATATACTACCGGCCAAACGTTTGAGACTACTAGTGGATATCTGGCCTATTTAAAATATTTCTACACGTAATTCTACATGTATGACTGTTTGGAAAAATAATTCTCTAAATAAATAGTTCTACCCCTATGTAGAACTACTCGGACTTAGCAAATCTATAATAATATTTTATTCCAAGTAGTCATACCCTTTAATAAAGATCGTGCCACACACCTCACTTTAAATATAAATTTTCAAAATGTAATCAAAGAATACAGTGATTATTATCTTTGTCTTTAATATTTAAGTTCTTGATTTCGTTCAATTTGATTTGTAAAAAAGATTAAATTGCAAATGCTCCCTATACATCGCTTGTACCTTTTACGTCGTTCACCGTATTCGATGGCTATTGCAGACATCTCAGCGTCCTCGTGAAATGCACGTAAAATCTTAATTATATTCATATTGCGTGTATTACAGTTATTTTTTAAATTTCAATGCCATACTTCGACATTATTTGTTGTTCGGTGTTGCATCAAACACACACCACATATTTAAGAAATCGTAATATTTCAGCCAAAATTTTTCAAAATAGGATTCACAATTTGCCATATTGTACTTGTATATGGTCATCATTCTTTTAATGTAAGTCCATCCAAGTGAGGTGTGTGGCACGAACTTTATTGCCGGAACTACTTGGAATAAAATAATAAAAATTTGCTAAGTCCGAGTAGTTCTACATAGGGGTAGAACTACTGGGAATTATTTTTCCAAATGGTCATCCATGTAGAACTACTTGGAATAGGCCGGATATCTTTGTAACTAACAAAATATTTCAAATGTACATATCCTATAAAAGCTAATTTGCACACCTGTGTATTTTATACTTATTAAAAAAATCTAATTTTTTTCAATAATATAATGACCCAACATATAGTTGAAAATTATGCATTGGTTAGACGTTAGTTATAAAAAAGTGATCCTCGTCGGGGCCTAGATTTTAACTTGATAGAAATGTGCGCAGTTGTAGCCCCTTCTCGCAGGAAGACATGTGAAACATCGATAAATTAATTGTTCCTATATCGAGATAAAGAAAAAGAATGCAAAGTTGGTTTTTCTATAAAATGTGTTTAAAATTTGAACGGTATTTTTACTAAAATGTAATTACAGATACATCTTGATTTTTCTGTTTTCTTCTCGATGTTTGCGTATTAATAAATAAGTATCTTAAATAATAATCAAATCTCTTTCAAGTTTTATTGCATTTTTTTACTTTGATGTAGGTGGTCTGAAAGTTTTTGCTGGTGTATTGTATAAAATTGTTAAAACATAATGCTTTCTGCGTGTTTATTAACTAAACACTAAAGACGGACCGCTCAACAGAAAATAAAACCTCTGTCGATACATACTTGTCTTTTATTTAAAAATCTTAAAAAGTAAAATGTATTTCATCACAATCAGTTCTGTTCAATGTCTGCTGAGTCAGCACTTCATCAGAATATTTTTCCACTTGGCGGCCGTTAAAACCAGATAAAGTAATTACAATTACAGACATATATTTCGAAATATATATATCACGAATTATGTGTGTAAAAATTAGTTATTATCATTGTTTACGTTTACAAATAATGGAATATCCAAAAAACAAATTTATTAGTATCTTAAGAAAAAACCTAACAGTTGTTAGGAATACATTCATACGTCATTTAAGCGGCATTTTTGACAGCGAAGAGAATTAGAGAAATTAAACCAAATATCTTCTTAATAAAGTGTCAGCCCAGATGATTGACGATGGAACTTAACGCAATTTAAATGCATTTTAAATCGGTAAATCATTTATTATTTTTACCTTAAAATTTGTCTTGGTCGTTATACAATTTTAGGCCTTTAAGGGTCAGTGGATTATGAAGTCCCAAGATAAAGTTTTTTTTTTTATAGGGATTAGGAGGCAAACGAGCAAGCGGCTCACCTGATGATAAGCGAACGCCGCCGCCCATAGACATTTGCAACATCAAAGGACTCGCAAATGCGTTGCCCACCTTTAATATAGGAGTATGCTCTCTGGAAGTTAAATACAATATAAATATAAAATAATGCATAATATGAAATTGATATTTATGCCAACGCAATGCAGTCATTCAAGCAAACATTTCTGTGTAACGAGTGAAATTTCAATGTTTCCCGAAAAATTACTGGGCTGCGCGCCTCATCCAGAAATTTTTTTAATTTTATAATATTTGATTATTTATAATGAAATAAATACAAATAATCCAAATCAAAAATAAACTCCCTACAAATATTAAATTAAATAATTGCGAACCGCGTCAATTATGGAATCCGATGTATGGACGGACCGTTTATTTTGAAAACCACTTTCAGTAAGTCCATTTTCTCTTGTTACGAGAAAATTAAAGGTTAATATTTGTTAATTAAAAAATGTAAGCAAATGATATGAAGTCTGGCACTGTTTCTACGTTTGTCGTTTTTGTTT
>DWHO01001650.1:0-14877 GCA_018247575.1 Eurytides lysithous rurik | reverse complement strand
CTGCTACACAGAGCCACATAGTGGTTGCTGCACTGCACTACATTTATTATGCCTAGTGGTATACGATTTAGAAATCGGAGGTCGTGGGTTGGAAACTCGCGGAGGGCAACGACTTTCTGTTGTTGTTTCTTAGTTAGGTTAGAGCAGAAAAGTAAGAGGAAGGAAGTAGGGTAAAAATGGAAAAAATTGTTTTATCTAAAAAAAACTTATGTAAAACGAAATGTGGCTCGTGCCAATATCCTGATGACATTTGTGATCCGCGCCGACATACTCTTAACATTTGCGGCTCTTGTATAAGAAAAGGTTGCCCACTCGTGGGTTGGAGCATTACGCGCTGAGTATTCGATTGCCTGAAAATTAAGATGTACCATGCGTCAGACGAGCTTGTAAAAAGTCGGTCCCGGCTATTGTTGTCACCATATCACGGTTGTTTGGTGGATTGTCTACAGGTGGATTGTTTAAAGGAAAAGTCAGTGCACCCACACAAACGCTTGTGCAGTATAATATATCTCGCATGCATGCATACTCATAATTAGTGCAGCATCCTGTGTTCTACATGTGTACGTGGTATTACTTGTATAAAACGTTAGCTATCAAGGACGAGTATACTAACTAGTAGAACTCTACTTTTGTTCTATTATAACATGTAGGCTTTTGAATGAGCGTTTGGTCCCCATAAACATAAATAACCAAATGAAAAAAAAATACGACACATAAAATTTATTACAAAAATTATGCACCATCAAAGTATACGATGGTACATAATTCAAAAATCTCACATACTTTTTTCAATGTTGCTTTTTAAATGAAAACAAATCTGTCTTTTAGGTCACCATTGGGTTAAATCTAATCTTGGAGTTACTCCTAAAATCGGCTGGTCCATCGATCCATTCGGGCATGGGCCGACGGTGCCATACATACTCGACAAGAGCGGCCTAGAAGGAGCCATTATCCAACGGATCCATTACGCTTGGAAACAATGGCTGGCCCAGCGACAGATCGAGGAGTTCTACTGGTCACCGGGGTGGAACACCAAAAGACCGTCGCTCATCGTCCACAACCAACCGTTCGATATATATTCGATCAAAAGCACCTGTGGACCCCACCCCTCGATCTGCCTCAGTTACGATTTCCGTAAAATCCCCGGCGAATATTCGGAGTACACCGCGAAACATGAAGAGATCACCGAACACAATCTTCACAGCAAATCGAAAACTCTAATAGAGGAGTACGAACGGATCGGATCGCTGACTCCGCACAACGTGGTCTTGGTCCCGCTCGGGGATGACTTCAGGTATGAATACGACGTGGAGTTTGACGCCCAGTATGTGAATTATATGAAGATGTTCGAATATATTAACAGTCACAAAGAGCTATTCAACGCTGACGTTCAATTCGGTACTCCCCTTGATTACTTTAATGCCATGAAGCAAAGGCACAAGGGCAACATACCCACTCTGAAAGGAGATTTCTTTGTCTATTCGGATATATTCAGTGAAGGGAAGCCCGCATACTGGTCAGGGTATTACACAACTAGACCCTACCTCAAGCTTCTTGCCCGTCAATTCGAACATCAACTTCGAACGGCTGAGATAATTTTCACCTTGGTTTCTAATTTCATAAATCAATCCAGTGACCATAGACTCATTGCATCCGGAAAAAGGCTAGAAAAGTACTATGAACAGTTAATTGTTGCTAGAAGGAACTTGGGGCTTTTTCAGCACCATGACGCGATTACGGGTACGTCGAAAGCAAACGTTATGAACGATTACGGCACGAAGCTTTTCACCAGCCTGTACCACTGCATCCGGCTGCAAGAGTCCGCTCTTACAACGATAATGATAACTGACGAGAAGTTACACTCTCAGAGCATTCTACAAAGCGAAGTCGAATGGGAAACTTACGGGGCGGAGGTGAAGAAACTCCAAGTATCTTTAATTGACAGAAAGAAGGTCGTATTGTTCAACCCTCTAGCGGAGCGTCGGACCGAAGTTATAACTGTTAGATCTAACACCACCAACATCAGAGTATATGACTGCAGGATAAAGAAACATGTACTCTACCAAATAATCCCAATCATAGACACGCTCGATGATGGTAAACGCGTCCTAAGCAATACGAATTTCGACATACAATTCGTCGCTTCGTTGCCCGCTCTGACCACCGTGACTTACAAACTAGAAGAGCACACGAACGTCTCCCATCACAGTCTCGTATTTTGCAACAGTTGCAATGACAATCAGAATTTAGACAAAGCGAATTTCGTCACTAAAAAAATGATGCCCGGCGATATCCAACTTGAGAATAATGTTTTAAAATTACTCATCAATAGGAACAGTGGATTTTTGAGGCAAGTGCATAGGAAGGACGTTAGAAAGAAGAATGTTGTTGAGATGCAATTCGGGGCTTACCAAAGCGCACAAAGGCATTCGGGGGCTTATCTCTTTATGCCGGATTATGATTCTCCGGAAAGGAATGTTCTCAACCCATATTCAAACTGGAATAGCCCACAAGACGATAACATAATAATCATATCAGGCCCGGTTTCCACAAAAATCACGACTTTCTACGTGCCATTTCTAGTTCACTCGGTTACTATATATGATGTTGACGACCCGGCTCTTTCACGCGGTATTTTGATCGAAAACATAGTCGACTTTGAGAACCCTCCTAAAAACAGAGAAACTGAATTATACATGAGAATTCAAACAGACATTCAAAACGGCGAACCGCCTGTTTTCTACACTGATCAGAACGGCTTCCAATACCAGAAGAGAGTTAAAGTTGAAAAGCTAGGGATCGAAGCCAATTATTATCCAATCACCACAATGGCCTGGATTCAAGACGAAGACACAAGAATGACATTGATAACAAACCATGCACAGGGGGCAGCGTCATTCGAACCGGGTCGGCTTGAGGTGATGCTTGACAGGCGAACACTTTACGACGACTTCCGTGGTATCGGTGAGGGTGTCGTCGACAATAAACTGACAACTTTCCAAAACTGGCTCGTCCTAGAGCCCACTTCGGCCGAGAGATCTAAACGACAAACCAGCGAATCCTTCCAACGCGTGCACGAAAGACGTTTCAGTCCGGGCGAGAGTCCAAGCGACTATCAATTGCCATCGCAGACCGCCGAGTACTTGAGCCGCTGTCTAAATTACCCGGTGAACGTCTACCTGATCGATACCAGTGAGGTCGGCGATATCGACGTGAAGAGATATCAGACCTTCGTTCAGAACTTTCCGCCGGGCATCCACCTTTTGACTATGCGCACCATCACCGACGACGTGCTGGAGCAGTTCCCCAGTACTTCGTGCTACATGGTACTACAAAGGCCAACGTACAGCTGCTACATAGGGGCTCACCCTACGAAATCCACATCGTTCACAAGAAGGACCCGATTTAACGGACTCCGTATTAAAAATCTTACTTCTGTCAGCCTAACTGGGCTAAAGACGTACAAATCTCTGTCTGGGCTAGAGGACATCAAGTTAGAACCGATCGAGGTTAAAACCTACAAGGTCAAGTTTTGAAGACTGTTAGAGTTAGATCGCAGAAAATCAAATCTTATGTATCAACATTGCTGATCTACAAGTTGTTAACCCCTTAATGCACATTTTTTAATCAATTTAGGTACAAAAGCATAAGCAAACGCATATTCCGAGAATGGCAATAATCTCAACCATCCAACGTGACAGATACGGCCTTTAAATATTTGGAAAATTATATTTCTATATTAACCGTGACCCATACGGAGCTGTAATATTTTGCGACATATAAAGTTACAGTGACCGTGACGTTCACGGAGCTACACAATTCTGCCGGTAAACGTTGCCCGTATATGCCACGGAGGTGTGCATTAAGCGGTTAAAGAGCAGCGAACGTTGCCCTTTCGAACGATAGAGAACTAAAGTGCACGCCTTCTACGGGGACAGTTTTTTTTATGAAATCAAAAACTGATCAGTATAAACATATGTACCGACAGTTGTTATAAACCTATGTCCACCAAGCCGGTCAAAATGACTCGTGTGAAAAATAATTTATAATATAATAATTTAGAAATAAAATAAAAAAATATATATTATGAATAAATAATACAAACGTTCAAAATGTCTGTTAGAAGTTCTAGTGTTAATTATTATTAATGCAGTAACGCAGTCTTGTAGTAAATGTTACTAGATCTATTGGTTTTTATTGAACAGCGATTATCTATCCTGGCGGATGCCCCTCTCACACTCTCACATCACATCTGCATTAAAGGTAGACAAATCTATCAGCAGAATGAAAAGTGTAACATATTTTTCGCAGAAATTGCATTGCAAATATCTAATACACGCTACCTAAAGCTACGATTGCAGTGTTTATGAAGACCAATGACTACTTTCTAGATAAATATTTATGGAATGAACGATAACCGATAACGAATATGGGTTTAGTTTTAGGGTAAATATAATAATGATCCTGCAATAAAAAACTACCTTTTACATTTTACTCTAAAATATACTGTTGCTCGTTCAGCTAAGATTTTGAACGCATCAAAAGTACTCGTAATATAATGTTTAGATAAAAAAAAATTATATGTTTAGACTAATTCGAAATTACATGAGGAATCCCAAAAAGGAAACGAGGGTAAAGTCACATGCAAATTAGCATAAGCAAATTATTATATACACTTGAATATTTTTGCGTACGACGATTGTATTTTTGGAGTAAAAGTAATTAACGCGCCTTTAAACCATTAAACTGTTCACTCGCACACACACACACACACAATTCACCGTAAAACTTTAATTAATCGCTTAACTTCGATTAGTAAACGCTGATTTTACCATCTCACTGATGACGAACAACCTAATAGAACCTCATCTATCCTATTCTTGTTTGTTCTTTGAGGACGAACAGTGAACGATTTTTTTTTTATTTATACACTATATACATGGATTCACGTCATCATCTTTCTCTTAATCACGTTATCTGTCATAGTTAGTTTATAGGAGATAATGTGATGCGACATGCAAGTTGTGAGTCTGATAGTAAGTGGCAGCCTTGCAAACAAAATTTACTGTGATAGAACCACGCAGCTGCTCCCGCTGCTGAATGGAACAGCCCGAACTAGATAAATACCACGATCTTACAGAAAACCGGCGTGAAGTGGAAGGGCTTTTGCTTTCGCGTTTCGTCCAAAGAGTGAGGTGGCCGGTGGCCCATCCCCGTTTCCCCTCTCTCTCCTCTACCTCCTACCTCCGCCTCCATCCCCTCCCTTCCTCACTCTAACTCTCCGCCCTCCTCTGCCTCCATTCCCTCCTCTCTCCCCCCATCCCCTGCTGCTCTCTCGCTCGTTTTGCAGTCTACTCCATAAAAAAACAAATAATGATATGGTCTTATTCACATCTTATTAGCTTATCAAAACCATTTATTAGTTAAGTTATGCTCTATAAACATATTAAATGTTCGATATTTTTTTTTATTTATAAACGTCCCATAAACCATCCATAACTAATATATATGTATATCGGCATAATTAATTTATGTATCAAAATCACAATGAAAACAGCCGACAAACTGCATACCGTATGCACTGTACACACTGAATAAATGTGACCACAGACAATTTTTAAAAATATTTTATTGTAGACAAAATATTTTTTAACAAATAAAAAAATGTTTTGTAGACGATAAAACATTTTTACCCAATAATATAAGTAAAAAATTATTGTTACATCGAGAATCACGACAAAATATGTCAATGTTAATTGTTATTGTTAAACCGACTTTATTATAGAATATTCTTTGCTTTCTTAATCAGCTGTAGAGATAGTCGGCCATCTATCTATAAATAACACTTTTTGTAAATCTTACTATAGCGAGCCTTTAAATGAGCGATAACTTTTTATAAATAAGACGGTTAGTTTTTAAAACTATATTTAAAATTGTATTGCTCTATAATTAAATAAAGAAAAATTGCTAACACCAGTGAGTTTTCATTGGAATAAAACGGATTATATTGTTTGATATATACATTTTTTTTGCAGATGACATCGTAATTGTAGTGTCGTAAACAAATATAGTTAAAACCCAGTGTAGTATTAGGTCAGAAATCAACTCGCAAATGTGCAAATATTTAATGGTTAAGGATGATCAGGGATTTTTTTAAATCGATACAAAATAATGAATTTGAATGACATTGATAATCTCTTCCTTGCGTTTGAATTGTTATTATATTCTGTCACAACACATAACACTAAATTTATACCTTTTATTCAGTCAGAAAATTTAGGTAGAAACTACTTAAATGTGAGCCCAGCTGAGTGTTATACAGATGACATTAAAAACAAAACGCTAAAATTTTTCAATACAATTTCATACAACGTATTAGGTAAAGTTCTTATAGGTTTCATTCCGTACAAATATGATAACGGGCAACATGAAGTAGATTCAAAAAATGGTTTTAATGGTTTTAGCCGTTTACTAATCGTCCATAGCTAGATAACTACTCAATAGATCGTTCTGAAGGCGAAAACTAAATTGATTCACCGATACCGCAATAAAAAAAATCCACGTAGTTACGAAAACATTTAAGGAATGTCTTCCGATGATATAACCGAAAAACAGTTTATTAGACACAACAGTTTATTCCTCATATAATAAGAAAGGGAAATCTCCGGAATATTGAATGACGGAATATTAAAATGTATCTACACACAAGACACGGTTACGATAAAGCGTCACTAGTACAAACGGCTTGTTTGTTGTTAACCGCTCAATGTACACAAACTTTGAACAATCTCGAGTACCATTAACGATTTTATTGCATTTCACTTCCTACTTCATGTACTAACGTTTCAACCGCCGTCATGGTATAAAACATTTTTGACAACTATTGGAACATGGGAGAAGTGCAGCAGCAAAGAGCTCACCAATTCCAGTAACATTTTGAAAGTGGTCTACGAGAAAAAATTTTGGGCCTCAGGCAAATAGACAATAATCTGTTACAAATGTTTTTCAAAGTATCTAGTATAAAATTCTAGTTGTTTACTATTTTAGTAAGAAGAGAAATGAATAAATAAAATAATTTATGTTTTACATTTAGTTTTTAGTAACTTGTATACTCAAAGAGCCGTTGTTGTTTTAAAGTTCTTATTAAAGTAATAATTAATACATTTGTGTCATTAAAGAAACGTGATATGTAAAGCCATTTCTAAAAACGTTTTGTTTTGAGTGAGTCGTACCTATATTTTTAGGTAACTAAAGATCTGAACATTTGTATTAAAGGTATGATGACTACAATCACATTATTTAACAAAATTAGTTTTTTTTTTTAAATATAAAATTTTAAGTAACTGTTTAAATCCTACATGTTGCCTGTATTCGCTTATCACATAGTTAATTTATATAATCAGGAAATCTTAAAAATAATTTTTATGTTTATAGAGGTGATATCATATAACCTAGGATTATTTTTTAAAGTTGTTATCGAGTATTACGAAACTTGACTTACAATATGAAGCATACTATGCACGAACAGCTGTTAAAATCTCTCTTCTCAGTTTAATAGATACGCAATCTTCTCGCCCCAACACCGAACGAAAACACAACACTCTTTTGTTTGTATTGTCTACTTTGTGTACATTTCACTATAAGATATATTGAAATTTAATAAGAGTGGACATTCATGCACACGTGAAACAAAAATGTAAGTAAGTATTGTATTTATAGCAGTTGTTGGCTGCAAGACTAGCGAACGCACAGCGATCGCGACGACAACACGATACGCGTCTCACTCGCTATCTACCTCAACACCATATAGAAAAATTCGAGTGAATGGGAATATCATTGCTGTGAACTAAAGACCTGTAGAATGAAATTTTCAAACAAAACAAACCGGCGAAGAATGATTGAAATTGAATGAATATTTGACGTTTAGAAAAGTTGCTACAATAAAATTTAATTTTCTAATTATGTTAATATAGCCAGTAGGTTTTATTTAGGTATAGACCATTAATTTATGGACTTAATGTCGCTTAAATAAAAACCTTTTGAATTTTTGAACCAAATCAAATAAACTAATAACCTAAATGTATTTTAGTCTATTTCGAGGAGATAATTTCGGAGATTTATATTACACATTTTCTGACTTTTTTTATTTATTTGTAATGATTATAGTATTATGTCATAGATTCCAATTCAGATTTTGTAAATACATATTTCTATTTTTAAATCTAGTAACATTAACTGTATTACGTCCATTTTCTATCATTTTGCAAACTCAAAAAAAACGACGGTGGTAAAGAATTCCTTTAGTCGGTTAAAATATTATTTCTTGCCGTTAGATAATGTGAGCAGTTCATGTTTTATGTGCTTTAAATTTATTTTCTGTAGTTTTAATTATTGACAAGAAAAAGGGCGGCTTAAAAACTGTAAGTTAAACGACATTTGAAAAATTTTGTTTGTATTGCAGCTAGAAAGTAACCGTTGTCGGATCTTCGTTTGATGTGTATACACGCTCCAGTTTCATATTCAAGTTATAATGGTAATGGCTATAAATGAACGAACCCGTTATTAAATTTGTTATTCTATATTGGTGTGATGGTAGCCATTAGTAAGATGAAAGAAAGGCAACGTTGAATCATCATTGTTTCGATAATTTACGTCTTTTAGATTTCTTTCATAAATACTCGTGAAGTTTCTTAAACAATCTTTGGATATATATAAAAAAAATTAGATGACAAGTTTTCAAGTCTTATAATTTTTACAACATTGAATTTTTACTAAACATTTTAATTAATTTTCAATTTTTTCTTACGTATGCTCAATTTTTTATCATTATTTGTTTAGCAACAACATATGTTCTCAATAAGAACTTATAAGACCTTGCTGAAGAAATTTATAAAGGTCAATTGCATACTGTATATATGCACTGCAGAAATTGCACTCAGGGTTATCAAGATTCCTTTTATACAAAAAGATACGGAAGTTAGTTGCTAAAATACATCCTGATTGATACATTGCCTTTTATGGCTACACTTGACATGCTTTTAAAAAAAATTAACATCTTTTGACCTGTGTTGACATAACATTATGTTTATTGTGTTATATATTTTTCTCTTATTTGTTTAAAATGCACCCAGATTATATTACAATTTATTGTATTATTTTAGATGATCGTAAATTAATCTGCACCTTAAATCATTCTGCTTAATGTGAGTGTTGAAAAGTATAAAGTTTATAATCAAAAATATTTACTTTTCATTTCCTTTTTAGCAGAACTGAAGACTGAACCCTCACAATGGAGGATGCAAATGAATACAAAAAATTACCAACTGAAGAGAAATGTGTCCATAAGTTGTGGAAAGCCCGAGTTGCAGGCTATGAAGAGGCAATTAAACTTTTCAATACAATTGATGATGAAAAATCACCAGAGTGGAGTAAATATCTGGGTCTTATAAAAAAATTTGTCACTGACAGCAATGCTGTGGCTCAAGAGAAGGGTTAGTGTATTTTTTTATAAGTTGATTAAAAATAATTGCATATCTGTAATCTTTTAAAATATTGTACCCATACTGGGATGTGGTCACATATAAATAACTAGAACTCTTTTTTGGCTTTAGATGCTTGTCCATAAAATTATAGAGCTATGTTATTTCAAATTCCAAATGTTCAAACCTGCTTGGCTTTGTGCTATAATTGTCATTCAGAGATGTTTCATGGTAATATCCTCCCGACCAATTCTGGCCACAGCCACAGTGAAATTAATACTTCAAAATACAAATTTTATTTCCATTCAGTTATAAGATCTGTATAAATTTACTTCAAAAAAATTGGTCCGAAGTCAGGCCCATTCCCTGTACAACTTTGGGCTATCATTTTTAATGTGATGTGATGTTGAAATAAGTTGTCTTTTTTTCAGCTTACTATATATTTACTATAAAAAAGGGAATTGTTATTATTTTAAATGTCAATGACATTTCAAATTTTTTGAAAATCTTTTTAAGGTTTCTTTCAGAATTATAGATTTTCATTAATTGAATAAAAGGCAAAACAGTTCTCTAAGTGATAAAAATATTTAAAAGCGTAACTGTTGAGTTTCTGCATTCCGAGCCAGTAGTAGCTTTCTCACGAACAAAATGTAAAAATGATGATTTAAAAGTGCTTGTAAAGGCCTATTTGTTGAATAAAGATAATTTGATTTGATAAAACTCCTTTGTAGAGACCACCTGGGGTGGTATCGCTGCATTAATAGTTGGTCATCAGTAAAACAGTAATTCATAATTCTTCAAATAATTCCCGCTAAGGGCTGTAGCTTAATAACTAGGCATTGAGGTATAACATTAAAACACTGGTTATAATACAGAGCCAAGTGATTTCTGTGTGATAATGTATTGTTATAGGCAGAATTGTTGCTTACCATCAGGCGCATAGCTTGCTTGTTGTGTCACTTTATCTTTTAAAAAAATTATAAGAAATCAAAATTAGAGACATCTTAAACAAAATACACAGGGTCTGAAAATATATGTTCTGTTTAATTATGCAATTGAATTCAATTGAATATGTCTGGAACATACTCTTTGTGAATTGCATTTATGTCATGTTTGTCTGTTGGGTTTCTTTCTTATTAAAAATTATTAAAAAAAATATATGTGCCTATTTTTTAGTTTGTAACTTCACTTGTTTTAAAACAATTTACAATATCATGGCTAATCTTACTTAATTCAAGATGCCTATTATCTTATTATGAATTTAATTGCTTTTTATTGAGTAAAAAGTGAGGTGAACAACTACGAATATGTTTCGTTTGCTGAGCAAAGATATGCTATTATAGAATAGGCCAACCCTTTCAATAAATAATATAAAATAATTACAATAGGTCTTGAGGCAGCATTGGTGTTTGTGGAAAATTGTGGTCATGCCGGGAAGACTACTGGAGAAGTCATGTCCGGCATAGTTGCTAAATGTATTGCTGCTCCCAAAACAAAAACGAAAGATCTTGCTCTGCAGGTAAAACAAATTCCTTACAATTATGTTTATTTATATGAAAAGTAGACACAAAAATAATTAAAATATAAACATTTAATAAGTGTTAATATATGATTTACATTTTTTTTATAAAATAATATTTACATTTGTATGTGGTGTTCTTAATATTTACTTTAAAAAATAATTTTAAAAATTTCTTATTTCTGTTTGTATTTCTCAAAATTTTTTAGGTAACTCTTATGTATATTGAAATTGAAAAACATGAAACAGTTGAAGAAGAACTCTTAAAAGGAATGGAACAAAAGAATCCGAAAGTTGTTGCCGCCTGTATTGTTGCACTGACCACAGCCCTGAAACAGTTTGGAAATAAAGTCATTGCTATTAAACCGATGGTTAAAAAAATACCAATATTATTGGCTGACAGAGACAAGACGGTCAGAGACGAAATGAAAGCATTGGTTATTGAAATGCATAGGTAAGTTTAATAATGTGTTTTATTGGATATATCAAAAATTGTCGTAAAAGCAACTTTTTTGCACTAACCGCATGAGTAGACAAAAATGTGATATGAAACTAAATTATGCAAAGGAAAGTATCTTACTGCATATAAAACTATTCATCTGTGCTGAGATATAAAACAGAATCACAATGAAATATCTTACATTTGCAATTTATGCTTCAGTGATCAAGCAAAAACGATCATCTCATGCTAGATTTATTAAATGTTGGTGGGTTAACATTGCATAGCACTATCATGCATTCATTTAACACACTGATTTGAAAATTAACTACCTACCAATGAGTTGAAAAAATTAGTGTTTCATGGTCTCTCACCATGAAAACTCTTAACTTCTATTCCCATAAAACAATTATAAAAAGCTAAGAAATTTTTAATTTTAAAGAAAGTTCATTTAAATTTAGGTCTCACCTATACTTCACAATGTCATGCCACATAAAAATAATTTTTCCTATGTGAATCTGAAAACTGAAGCGGATATTAGCTCCAAAAGCAAAGCCTTTAACCAAGCCGCCAAGTCCCACAAAAAGTAATGACTTTTGGCTCAAAAATCAAATGGCTCAATGCTATTTACGACCGTATCCAGCATATTGACGTTAAGTCCCAACAATCCAGCAGCAGAGCATTTTGGTCTTTTAGCATCCTCGCTGGTAAAACCATATAGTTCATTGACACATGTGGTCAAGATGGCAAATCTCTTTTTAATGCATGCTTGAAATTCATGTATGTAATACTATGTATGTAATACTTTAGCATTGCTATACCTTTGCTATCTTACTGCAATGTTACATTGTAAGATATACAAATCACAAATCGCGAAATAATAAATGGTTTAAATTATCTGACGTAAACAAGATTTTTGAACCGGACAGCACGCCAACGATTGTTTTAGGTGGCTTATGCATCCGAGTCTTGGAAGCTGGCCAATTTCATAACGGCTTTATCGCAAAAAAAAATTGATGACTTGACTAATTAAAAACCTATTTCAATTACCACCAATATCTGTAATATTATGGAGTCTATATATGTAGAAGAAAATTACCTTTTGGCGACCGTCAGTTTTTGTCTAAACTGGTCGACTAAACCTCATGTATACCATTTATTCTCTGAGCGAGGCTCTCGAATTCGGCTAAGCGTTTCGTTTTAGATGACTTGATAGGGTTTTAACACATAGGACTTAGAAGCAAGCTTCCAGCGTACGGCATATTTCCTAATCTAATGGGTATGTATAGGACTTTTTGAGTGAAGCCGAGACGGGGTCAACGCTTCCGAGTATAACGTGACTTTATTAAGGACGAAATTGAGCAGGCTTTTACTTATTGTGTTTATCACCCAAGAGGATGCAGTATAGTAGTCGAGCACTAACCAATCTTTAGTATAAAAGTAACTAGTTAAAAAAATTTAAAACCTCGGAGTACTTTTTCTCGGAATGTTCCCTTCCAAATTCTGGCAATTTGTCGCTTTGTTGCAGAATAATTGTCAACAATAATAATTATTGTAGAACAAGCAGATCTCTAGGCAGACTGCGAAAAATACAAAAAATTATTAAAGTCAAAGTAGAAATTCTTTATTCAAAATTGAATCGAAGTCACTTTTTTACGTCTATTGATTCTACTACCTGTTCAGAAGAACAGGCGAAAGAAACTCGGACTTTAACTTTTTTTTTTTTTAAATTATGTTTACAATTTTCATAATTTGAATCTTGAAATAGCTTGGAAGCGATCACATCATTCCCAAAAAATCAAATATAATCATTTCCCTTTAGCACACAAACGTCCTTTACATTTTTTTTTTAAATTTGGCAATAGGAATTTTTTTCTTCAACTTTGTTTCCCTTGCGCAGGTGGATAGGTGCTGCGATAGAGCCGCACATAGCGAGCCTCCAGGCGGTGGTGCAGCAAGAACTGAGGGAATCTTTCGGCAGTAGTGGGGCCGCCCAGCCCACCAGGTACCTCCGCTCCCAGCAGAACAAGGTCCGCGACATGCCCACCGCTGACGCCGCCGATGGTAACTCTCTTTTTCCGTACCAAGTTTTACACAGGTCTTTATAAGTTTTATAGTCGTGAGCATTAACTTATGTTTAATGTAAGTATTAGCGTTTCATAGGAGTTTACGAAGACTCGTTTCTTAGGTGGAGCTGATGATGAAGATGCGGAGACCGGTGGCGGTGAGTCCGCCGACATGGACCCCTACGACTTGATGGACCCAGTGGAGATACTGTCCAAACTACCCAAAGACTTTTACGACAAAGTCGACGCGAAGAAATGGAAGGAGCGTAAGGAGGCTCTAGATGCGCTTGAAGCACTATTGAAGAGTGCACCCAAGTTGGAGCCCGGTGACTATGGCGACCTGGTTAGAGCCCTAAAGAAGGTAACGTTTAAACTGAGAGAACTATACGGGTCGTTTAAGACGATCATATTCTACTTCGCGATTTTATTTGATTTTTTAAATTGTCGACTTTAAATCAATTCCTTTTAGAGACTTTGGACTCTGTAGTGTTCAAAATGACTGAGAATTTGAAATTATATAAAACCGGTAAAAATTCGGTAAATAAGTGTCATTTTAACAAAGTGTAAAATTATGATAAAATTGAACATATCGGCTAAGACTTCTAATTTAGGCGTTGTGTTTCCGTATTAACATAACCTTATACTTTGCGGAGCAAATAAAGATAGTTATTGTTAATACCTTTACTTTTATATGCAATACTACTTACTACTTCCTATTACAGGTGATAGCGAAGGACGCGAACGTCATGCTCGTAGCATTGGGCGGTCGACTGCTAGGGGTGTTGGCGAGCGGCCTGAGGGGGAAGTTCGCGCCTTACGCCGTCTCGTGCATACAGACAATCCTCGAGAAGTTCAAGGAGAAGAAATCCAACGTGGTGACAGCCCTGAGGGAGGCGATCGACGCTATATACCCATGCGTAAGTCATATACTATTTTTAATTATATCAATTAAGTAAAACTTTAATGACCAGTTTAGTGCAATTGCCACGGCATTGGCTACCGCGCCGCAGGTCAAGCGTTCGATTCTCGCGCGGACAAATATTTGTAGGGACAACAAATAAATGTTCTAAATCTGAAAGTTTGGGCGTATGAAATTAATGTATACCAAACAGCCTTATAACACAGTTCTATTTTAAGATACATATATCTATCTTAAAATAGAACAGCACCCATTTATAAACTTTTAACGTTTTTAATCTTACATGTGTATTAAAACATATGTTCCGGCTATAATTGAATTAAAATAACTCGATAAATAATAAACTTTTTTTCTTCTTTTTCATTTGGATTTAATACAAAAGTTTTATTTATATATTTAAAACGATGAAGTCCGTCTAGCCCGCGGCTTTGCTTAAAATATACCCTTTGCAACTC
>DWHO01001649.1:0-14878 GCA_018247575.1 Eurytides lysithous rurik | reverse complement strand
CACAGAAAATGGGCATAAAGTGGAAGTGTTTTTGCTTCCACGTTTCGTCCGGTGAGTGAGGTGGCCGGTGGCCCGCTCCCTTCCCTTCCCTTACTTCCTCTCTCACTCCCTTCCCTATTTCTTTCTCCATCCCGTCTTCCCTTCCATTCCCTTTCTCCTCCTCCTTCTTTCAAAAATTCCGCCCCTTAAAGACTGGCAAAGCATATGCAAGTTTTTTGATACTGCTAATGTCCATGGACGGCAGTTATCACTTACCATCAGGTAAGCCGCTTGCTCGTTTGTCCGTCTGATCCATTAAAATAATATATATATATATAAATCCTATTGATGATAATTACAAATTAAATTTCGTGGAAAGAAATAAATAGCGCATTAGGGTGGACGTTAAATTCAAAGCAGAAAGGGTTTACGTAAACGCTTTACCAAATTTGTTTTGACGCAGTGAGGTTCACGTGAAACGAACCGTTACACAAATTACGAAATTACACTCCGCTCTGTCAGTCGTTGATGGTGAAGCGAAAACGAACGTCTAATTGGACGCTTTCGGCGAGTATTAGGCGAGAGACTACTGCAATTCGTGGTGTAAACTATATTTATGTAAACATTTGGAGACATAGACCGAAAGACATCATTATGCTGTTGATGTGTTAATAGTATTTTTTTAGAAGATTAAATAACGAGACTTGCTAGTCCTACGAAAATACTATAAATACTACAGTACAGATGGTAAATGACGGTGATTATTATATTTAAATTAAAGCTCGGCAATATAATAAGTGGCAATGCGCACTTCAGGTCGACTGTGCAATAGTATCTAACTCGAAATCAGCTTCTCCAGGGGGATCCTGAAGAAGCTTTACATAGTACCTAGGAATCAACGACTAAACATCGTTCTATCGAAATTGAAAGTCTTCAATGGACTCCTATAACTTGGAAAATAATAAAAAAATAAAAAATAAACAGCGTTTACAAGTAAATTTAATGATACTATTCTTGAAACTTCCTTTGGATCAACCTTGCAATAAACCATTTAGAATAAAATATTGCTTGAAAATTTGTTAAGATAAAGCCAAAGTTTAAATTTTTTTATTCGTAATTGGAATGGTTTACAATCACTTTTTGATGTCTAGTGGTTGTGTGTAATCTAATAGTGTAATGATTCTACTGAACGGATATAAATGAATCAGCGAAAGAAGCTCAGTGGGACTTTAACTCTCTTTTTGTTTTAATTGAATTGGTAAAATTTAAATTTTCTCTAATCGTGAAACAGCTTGGAGGCGATCATATCATTCCCCACTATCTTCAGTGTAATCATTTACTGTACAATAAACTTTAGTACACAATCATCTTTTAATTTATTTTTATGTAGCAATAAGAGCTTTCCGGACGTTTTGTCCGTAGAATTACTGACTAGTTATAAACTAGTCTTAGATAAAACAAACTTATACTGTCAAAATCATTAATGTTTTTATGTACGAACATAACATTTTCATGCACGTATTGAGAAATGATAACACAATTTCTCGTTTCATTATATTTTGTCACAACTATCGAAACAAAAGAAACTTTTTCATATCGATCTTGTGCTTTACTCGTTTACTCGTACGTACTACTGTAACAAAAAAAAAAGATATATTTTTATATATATTCAATGGGGAAGTCGTAGCCACGTGTCGTGAGATATCTTTATGGACAAAGTAATAAGTCTCGTCTGATAGCGACAATATTGGCAGGTCGATAATCTTCGCAAAGACTGCAGAGTGCAGCTTACATCGTTGAAATAGGTCAGTGGGTCTTGCGTTAGGAGCTATTTCCTTTAGGATAGAAGGCGAGAATGTTTGTTACATTTTCTCCAGATAGATAGGTAAGGTTTCTCATATTCGAGTCTTTTTATAAATTTGTTCACTGCGCGTTAAATTTGGTGCCTCAGTTAGATTATTTGCTAGATATTCTTTACGCCATAGTTAACACTTGATTTATTTTCATATCTTCATTACATTTTTAAATAATATATTTTTATGGGATTTTGTTATTTTAACTTACTACCTAATCTCAGCCACACTTTACTACAGTAAACTTCAGTTTGATTTCAAGAGAAAGTTCAATCTTTCTCGTTCCAGTTGAAACTATTGAACAAAAAGTATGTAAAAACGCTCAGGAAAATAAAACAAGTAAATCCGTTAATTTTATTTCGACGTCTGAAATTATAGATACTAAAAACTTTTTTTCATACATACACACGTATATATGTATATACATATATAGCACTGTGAAAGATAAGGATTATAATCAGCTTTATAAGGCAATGTATTAAACGTGACTAAATTGAAAAGGAAAGTTTTGTATATGATAATGGCTTCCCGAGAGTTAATATATTTTTAATGAGCTACTTTACGTTTCACAGACACGGGAAGGTATATTTTAAGAAGTTTTGACCTCGTAGGTCTCTAGACCTTACTTTAAAGTACACCAGATATTTTTACATCAAACTTTGACTTCTTGTAACTTGAAACATAGGCTATACATAGTTTTAAATATTTTATGTCATTTAAAACGAAGCGAGTACGTACGTTCTACTGCATAACATGGTATTAGAGAGTAACTGACGGTCTTTCATTCGTTCTCATCATTATCCTGCATTAAAATTACATTTCCTATAATAATAGACGCGGTGAGATTGAATATTTTTCTTAATTCCTTTGAACTTAAGAAGTCTCTTCATTCAACACGCTTTGAATATTATGCGTTGTGATAACCAACTTGTGATAATATTTTATCCAAAAATAATGTTATGTCAACTGGTTCAAACTGAGTTTTTTTTTCATTTTATGTTAATAATTTTTACATACCCGTGGCAGCATTTAGAGTTTTTGTAAAATAAATCAATTTAACCTCAACATTGAAACAAATGTAGGAAGAGGAACTAAGCGTTTAACCAAATTCACAACTGTTTCCAAATCCCTGTCAGTAAGAAACTTAACGCTGTACTTCTTTGAAAGTTGCTATGACAGTTATTTGATTTACGCGATGTAGCGGGAGTAGATAGAGCGCCCAGTTCTTCTAAATTCGAAGGATTTCCTTTTGCAGTTCTATTTTGTATGTGAAATGCATTTTACTGTACATGTCAAGCATACCTCAATTTGCAGTCAACTGTTGAATTTTCATGTCAAATTTTAGGCTCGATTTATACATATATATATACATGTCTGGACACAAAAATGAAAATATGTGTTTAATATTTTTCTTTTGTTTAGGTGTTAGTAAACCAAGGGGAACCAGTTTGCGTGGATGAATAATTGATATTTTGTGTCAATTTGTGACTTACCTTTTCTAATCAATCAAATAATTTAAGATGGTATCACCTAACATGTTTGTAATGTCTTAAGATTGCTGTAAATGTTGACGGCCTAAAGGCCGGTTCAGCTAAACAAAACGAAAATAAACTTATTCTTTTCTGACCTTTCTGGTACGTTCTACTGCATAACATGGTATTTGAGAGTAACTGACGGTCTTGCTTTCTTCTCATTTCGACATCACATGTTCATAATTATCAAAATTATCCTGCATTAAAAAATAAATATATAAATAGCAGTAACAGTCGATTCAGTTTAGGAAAATGGAGGTTGTATTGAGAACGTTTAATTTAACATTGAAATTTAAATAGTTTAATCTAACATTAGTGTAATAAGAGAAAAGTAAACAATCACATAATTCTTAAGGGAGTTAATGTTTGATAATTATCAAACAAGTTTTTTTCAAGCACAGTATTTACCCCAAAAAATGGGGTTAGGGTTTTAATATATAACAGGGTAAATGATAACAATGCAACGTTTAAATAAATTGTATTAAGTTTGTAAACAACAAAACCGAAATATGTCTGAAATTTAGTATAATATCTTGCGTGTAACCTTATTTTGTAATAAAATTTAAACTTTCCATTACCTAGTCTTTACTGGCGAAGAAAACAGCTTATAAACGTATAAAGTTCTTGGTAAAGTAACTTCACTTCAAGCCGATACACAAGATAAGATTGTTAATAAAACGCTGTGTCAATACTACCGTACAGGACAATTCCTTATGATTAGATGATCATAAAAGATTTTTCTCTCTCTTCTATCATAGGAAAAAATGTATCTGCAGTACTGCAGAGGAATAAGAAATACAAATACACTATTGCAGGTATTTAATACGATTTATGCATGTGATATATAAACGTTAAACCGAATATAGTGTTCATAGATAAGTTCAGTTTTCTATAAAAAATAAATTCTGTATTAAAACACATATCATTTTTATTTGTTTAAGGGATCTTCATTAAAACTCAACTGTATTTTTAGTCGTAGGACTTCCGTAGAGTCTTCACCTTCAGTCAGGCAGTAATGTGTGCTTATATTACGCTATGTCCGGTTTGAAGTGCAATATTACCAGAGTAATGACGCCATAGAGATATAACACCATATATGCTGATGAACGCAACAAAAGGCTTAAACACCGATTAGCACTATGTTGTCAGGGACAATCGACTTTCTCGGGTATTGTTGCTAAATGCTATAAAAATATTAGAATTTTCTCTAAACTTAGCTTTCTAGAATTAGAAAGAACTTATACTAGGTAACTTTTAACTTATGTTTAAATTTTAGTTGATAATAATAATTGTTTCCATCTTATTATTTATATACAATGCTCTCTCTCGATAAATGATAAATTTGACACTTACAACTGTGATGGACCTTTAAATGTGAAATAACTCATAGTGGTTTGATTTAAGCTAATAACAAAGAGTTATCTCCCGTATATACATAGCCGTACCAAGATGTTGAATAGTGCCATCGGGTAAATCGGTCAACGTAGCGTGTTTAGTACAAAAGCGCTATGAGCGCAAACGTATGTATGAGGAAAGTTGCACGAAGATGATTTCCCAAAGAGTGTTTCTGAAATATATGTTCACATAAATCTATTTTACCATGTCTTCACGTCATTCTCAACATCTACGATTATTTATTATTATTTTAAATATATATCTTCGATACGTGAAGTTCGCTAACCCGCACTGTCCGCCAATCTATATAGAGAGAGGACGCCCGTATAGCAGTAAGACATATTTATATTATTGTAATAAATCTAAAGTGAGTGCTAAGAAAAGTATGAAGTAGATAAAAATATATTACTTTATGAATAGTTAGGCTTTGCCTCGGGTTTCGTTCATTTAAGTATGAGTCAGGTAATTTTTCAACCGTGTTCCCCTTTTTTTATTTATTTTCTGGATGAAAACCAGTCTGTAATTCTCCATTCAATATAAAGTTCCTAAGTAAAATGACAAAGAACTAACTCACAGAAAAAACTACGATTTTCAATATAGGTGAGAACTAAGAACTACTCTTAATGATTAAAATTAAGTTCAATATTTCAAATAAATTCTAGCCAAAAGCAATCGAAGTTTGCTTGCAAATATTCATACAAGATTATACCTACATGTTTCGTTAAATTGGACGTAGACGATTTCGAATGCACACAAAGTAACGCGCTCAATCAACTCTCAAAGGACTCAAAGAGTCGCTAAAGCAGGTGTGATCAAAGGCCAGCCAGTAAATCGTAGCCGTGCACAAACTACCAAAATGCCTGTGAAATTATTTTTCCGAACGTAAACTATTGCATTCCGGTCCGATCTGGTGTAACAGGATGCAAATATTTGAAACAAAATCTATGCAAAGAAAAAACAACGGGAGAGAATTTTTTATAAAAAAAAATGGGTCGACAGTAACAGACTAGCCGGATTAAAATTTTAATTGAATAGACGTTTTACGAAACGACGTGCAGCTGTCCGTCAAATGAAGGATTCATTAAAATTTAGATTAATGTCTATTTACAAAGGAAAAAAAGTGTTGGATAAGAGATTTTATTCTAAGCCTAAACAATGGTAATATCACTTATTTGTTTACTTATTCTTTATTACAAAACCTTATTTTCTTTCTCAGTCAACCCAGGGAGTGTTGAGAAGTTATGATGGGTATACCGTTAGGAAATTTTACAAAGGAGAATGTAACAAAAGAAACAACTTGAAACAAAATAGAATTTAACATAATAGTGTATAATGAAATAAAATATTACATATATATTAAAATATACAAACATAGAGACATGTATGTATTCATAAATAATTGATTTTTTTTCTAATGGAGTAGGCTGACAAACAGACAAGCGGTTCTCCTGATGATAAGCGATCACCGCCGCTTATGGATGTTTGCAACATTACAGAAGATGCAGATACGTTGACAGCTTTAAAGGGGGGAACTTCTGAAAGGGAGCTAGAGTGATTGGTGGTGGGGACTCGATCGAGAAAGAGAGAGAGAGAGGGGAGGGACGGTGAAGCAAAAACACTTCCACTTCACACCGATTTTCCGATTTTTTTTGTGGTACTTATCCCGTTCAAGTCGGCCCGTTTAATAGCGGGACCAGCTGCCTGGCTCTACCACTGTATTGTGTTAGTGCTGACCACAATATCCCCCGTTAAACTTCGCCAAGATAAACTTTAATAATAATCTCATAGGAAGCAGTTAAACGAGTCTCTGTTAAAAGCCTTTAGGTAAGGAGTTCCAGAGTAGTTTTACATCCTTTCCCGTCCCGTCAATAATATATTTTTTCCCGTTCATTGTACTAGTCAAAAGTAGAGATTTTTTCACGCGAAATTTTTGAAAGTGGTGTGACTCATACCACTTTCAAAAATTACAGAATTATTTCATGGAAGTACCACAGCGTATTCAGTTACTTTATGACGAAGAAGTAATGTGAAAAATATTTGGTTTCGGTTTAAAAGGGATATTTTCAAAGGAAATGCTTAATGGGGGTGGGTGTAGAGCGGTGCATAATTTTCAGTCATTTTGTTACGTTCATTCATGTATTCCAACAGGTGTCCATTTGCTTTGCTTTCCCTAGTGTTGGATATTTTGTCCATTTTTGCATATAACGTATTTAAGGATCTTCATAGTAAAAAAAATAATAACGGAAACCAAAGTTTTGTTATAAATCTTAGTTGAACTTTTTTGGACACATCATAAACTGTATTAAAAACGGTATTAAGTTACTTTTATTAGCAGATTATCATAATTATAAGCAGCTGGCAATTATTTAAATAAAAATAAAATATTTAAATAACAAAAGCAAACCCAACTCTATCAATGAATGGAAAACCGAATATTGTAACGACAGATAAACTTTCTTTCATATGATCGTTTTCCATACTTTTATTAGTCATTAACTAGAGTTATATATGGAACATGCAGTGGCAGATCCCGCATTATTTGTTTTTAAATTTGAGCGTTGCGTGAATTATGTGCTAATTAGGATTTATCAATTTTACTCCTTAGTAGGGCAAGCCGGGCTCTTGGGCTTGTATAGTAGTACCGCCACTGGGTACATGGTACGTTAATACATCAAAAGAATCTTTAAAAAACTTTGCTACACAAATTGCACTACAATAAAACTACTTTAGAGATAAGCTGGCATAATTATAATTTGAACTATCATATCTTTAGTGAATAAATTTAAAAATTTGGGATACATTATGAAGGTATGTCTTTTTTAAGTATGCATTTTATATATTAATTACTTGACCGTTTGGCGCAGATGCTAAGCTTGGCTTCGGCGTTGCAGGTTGTGGGTTCGATTCCCACCCTGGATAGTATTTTGTACGAACTACAAATTGTCTCGGATCTGAGCATTTGTCTGTGTAAAATTTATGTATGTAAAATGCCCTTATGACACAAGATATTTCTATGTTACAATAGGGGTAGCGTTTCCACAATAGAATCAAAAATTACTATGATATTATATAATCTGGATATATGTATGTTCAAATTGTTTTTTCTCAAAATTATCGCTTAGATCTAAGAAAAATTGCACAGGTAATTTGGCCGCTCATCTATTAATTGCCAAAGTGTAGCACACGACACAATTTTATTCGATGACTAATACCACTTATTTATTAATTTAATTTACTGTATATGAATACGATATAGCGCTACGCAGAAAGTCGAAGTCCAAGTCAATTCAAAATTGCATAGGTCTAATGATTATACTATCAATTCAGAAAAAAATGCCTCAAGAAGCATATTATATATATAGAATCATTTTATAGACATGAAATTTTAATAAGAAATAATAAATAGCTAACTATAGTCATTTATGTGATAGTTATGGGTTTCATCGGCGTTATAGTCCTTAAAACGCCATCATAGGGTTTCTTTTAACTTACTTCCTTGTAATTAAGCATAGGAAGTTGTACTAAACACAATGAAAATCAATTTTGGGGGGCCTCACATTGCGTTTTATAAATGGTTGCACTTTTTTGTAGTCCTGATAGAAGCTGACAAGTGGAAGTCAGTTACTTCCGGTTATCGGTCATTACTGACACATTTGTCAGAATCACTTGTACGGTTTCAAGGGACATACCGGACTAAAAAACCAGCCACAAAAACATCAAGGTTCTTTATGTAATAAGTTTTACAACCTTTAAAAGTAGGAAAGAAAATTCTTAAATTAAAATATTTCAGTAGAAAGTAAAAAAGGGTAAAGAACCCATTTTTCACGCACGATATAATAATTATACTTCTACTATATAACGCTAATAACGTAAATTATACGTTTAAAAGTGATTTGAAATTCAAGAAGTGTTGAGTGCATAATTTGTAACCAAGACAAAAAAACACCGAAAGTACTCTCATATATCACGAAGGCGCTCAAACTGAGTACCTGTAACAAATGATCACTATCGATCAGACGTCTACTGCAAAGGCCACTGTCCTTACAGTTATTTACTTTTCTCATTCAAATCTGAATAAGAGTTATTCAACAGAATCATTTAATTGAAACTTATTTAAAATCGCATTTATAATTAAAATTCTTATTAAATTTAGTTCCACGATTACGTTTAATTGTAAAACAATTTAAGGAATGGCTATATATTAAATATAAAGTAGGACAGAAAGTGGAACTGGTTTGTTTCTCTATCGAACGTAACTTATTAGTCCGCAGTGCGTAAAAAAAAACAGAACGGTTTTGGGGCGTCCATTTAATGTCAAGCTCTGTATGTATCAATAATTATATTCTTAATTTTAATTTTACAAAATATCTTTAACCTTTTTAAGCTTTTTGTTTTTTTATCCTTTAAAAAAGCGATGCATCTATTTAAGGTAAAAACATCTTTTATCATCGCCCAGATCGAGATCTGGAATAATTATAAAGATTTTCTCGAATGGGAGTAAAACCCACGACCTACGCCGCTGACATGATTGCTCGAATCGAGAATATATGATAAAAGATATTTCTATAGAATACTCTCAATCATAACCAAACAAAGGAAACTACAAGATAGAATTCAAATCTTACTATATACGCCGGCCCTACAATCAGATCTTGAAGCCGTATAATAATTACTATTAGACGTTCAGATGAGTTTGACTTAATGTTTCCTCGAACTTACTACAAAATATACTTGACTTTATCTTTCGAGATAACAATAGGCCATAATTTAAACCACAAAATATTATAGAGTTGTGTATGTTGAAGAAATTGAAAGGAGAAAAATCAAGGAATAAAATTTAATAGAAAGATAACTTTCGTAACAGAAATCCACTTCAAAAATTCCTTCTTTGTGAAATAATACTCGTATGTAATAGGCATTCAAGAATTTTCGTGGTATTTGATTCCATGAAAAATTCAGGCTTTCTTGGAATTTATAATCATCATTCTTTCATGTATAAGTAAAATATATTTTGTATAGAACAATATTTATAGAAGTTTTTCATAAGGAAAGGACGTGATTAAAAGTTTTCGGCCTCCAATATTTTTTAAAATATTCCAGTGGAGCTATTATTTACGAAATTCTGGTTTAGTGATATGTTAAAATGATTATTAACTTATATTTAAAGTTTTGAAAACGTTTATACAATTTATGACTCTGTTTGGTCATAAATAAGAAGATACAATAACTTAAACGACAGTTTCGGCTAATTATTGTTGGAATAATTTAAGATATACGGATAATACGGAGTTGATAAGCTGCATGTTATCTGCAGTCGCGTATGGCAGACAGAGAAGTGGCCCCGTGCTCACTGTATATTGATACTAACGACAGACTTATAGCCTTAATTTCACACGCCAGCAAAGTACTCCTTCATGTTATCAATACCAGACTGTACGCTTTTCTGAATCCTGAAGTAGGTATAGAACAAGCAGGATTCGTCAAGGGTCGAGGAACAAGAAAGAGAGCAGTTTATCCGTCGAAGTATTATCGACAGATAATCGAAAAGTCAAGAGAGTTTAAAATTCCACTCTATTTCTGCTTTTTCTACTTTCACAACGCCTTCGACACAGTGAAATGGCATATGTTATGGGACGTACTCATCCATATGGGAGTATCCTACGTGGACGGTCCGCCTCACACATTGTTCGAAATAAATAATAATAATTAAAGAACGAAATCATAATAATTAATGAAAAAGACAAGTGGAAGGCAAGCGGTCACGCGGTCGATCACCTATGACGATGGACAGACCTCATTAAAGCAATCGGATACGACGAATACAGATGAAATCGATAATATTCCGCATACGTCGACCACTCAGCTAACAAATATTGAACTAAACTCATCCTCTTTGACAGTTTGCCGCTAAAAAGGAGAAAAAAGTCCAAAAAATCACGGAGAAGGTTAAACGAAAGCAAACAAGATTTTGTTGTCTTGTTCGCTTCCTATTGCTGCCCAAAAATAGAATTTCTGGTTAAAAACCTTATGAAAAAGTATTCAATTACTTAAATCGATTTTTGTGATATTGTGAATCTCATCATCAGGACAAAATACAAAATATTTTTTTATTTTAATTTGGTACCGCCAAAAATTAAAAAATATATATACAGAGACAATGAGTACTTATAGATTTGTTTACATAATCATTAGACGTGTAATATCCAGATCGTACAATAAGTATATTGAGTTTAACTCAGATACTGTAAAAATACTTAGAACAATATATAATGCCGATTTGTAATTGAACTTAACGATATTACAATTTTGCGGTCGTCGGGTACTTTGTGATAACGTTATAATTTTAAAAACATGTACCTTAACACTTAAATTATAATAAAGGATTAATAATTAGCAGACAATATAAAAAAATAAAAAAAATTAAAGTCATTTTCTACTTGGTGGTCAACAACTATTATTTTTCTCCCATATAAAGCTAAAACTATATAAATTAAAACAATATCGTTTATCAATTTTAATTAATTAATTATTATTAAAAAAAATGATATTAATATCAAGTGCCATCCACGACTAGTTTAAATGTTAATCGGATGTAGTGAGTCAGCTTCAAGCTTTGACTAATTCTACCCCAGCCGCGTTTTCTCGCTAAATCTTCTCGCTTCCCGTATCTTGAAAATATTTCTGGGCAAATTGAATCACTCTCTTGAAAAAACCAAGCTGCAAACCTTCCAAGCCAGTCCAGCCAGTTCAAGTCCTTCTAGCGACATTGTCACTGCGGTGGTTGCAGTAATTATACCCGTGTAATTAGGGGCAAATTATATTGTTATTACAAGATAATAACTCAACAATTTGAAACAACAATTAAAACCATTCCGAGAGGAACTAAAGCTAAACCACTTCCAGAAAATTTTCAATCTCAATGTTTATGTATATTTACACATACATTTACATATACACGCTATATATGCATATGTATGTATGAATGTATATACAGCGTGGCCCACTGGCCCATATCACATTTCACAGGTACCGTTAAGAATATTTGAACAGAGGATCGAGTATTTAATTAAAAGCGAATAGCCCAACACTGAGATAATATGCTTCCTTAAACTCACCTTTTACCGTTAGTCATGCATGGCTTGTTTGTTTTCATCTCTGGCACATTTAGAACATTACATAATTGCAATGTCTGCTTTTTATTTATTTATTTCATTGCAACAATATCTAACTCATCTGCAATACTCTAATTTTTTGTTTGCAACATTTTCTTTCCACTTTTGTTAGAGACATTTCTTGAAATAAACTCTGAATAGAGATAAAATATGCTTCAGTTTTAGAGTTTAGATGCTTATTTTACTTTACTTTTTAGGTCATGATAAAGAATATTTTATGCAATCTTTCTTTTCTTATTTTTTCGTAAAACAAAGTGAAGCACCAAGTTAACGTTTGAAAAAAACCTCAACGATAAAAAAGAAGTACGTCTGTTATGGTATAGTATTTATTTATATCTGTTAGATATAAAATTTACCTTGTTATTACGGGTTTCAAAAGAAAAAAAACAATTTTTGTTTCTTTGAGTAGTAGAGTAGTAATATTTCACATTTGCTTAAAACGGCTCAAAAAATAAAAAGGTAAAATATTATATCAATGGAATTACTTATGGATTATGAGAGCACACGATTACATCGTGTGCTCGTGATTTGTTGCGTGATTTGTTTTTAAGACAAATTTGGTAGTGCGGGCGATAAGAACCGCTCTGGGACGCGGGTGTACGCGGTGTGGGTTTGCCGTGCTCGAAGACAAAGACGACCTACGATGTGTTGTATGCCAACCCTACTTGAGTGTGTAGTGTTGGATGACTGGACCCTCAACGGTAGGTCCAACTGGCAAGTCGTTCCGCGGGCGACGGTTACGATGGGACGCGTCGTTATCCGGTCGGTAGGCACATGCCTTGACCACCAGGAGATTGAAATTACTGGCGGCTTGTTCGAAGAACCGCTCCGTTGATTTTTTGAAAAACTGCTTGGTTATCGGAAGCCTGCAATCGCTATACAGATCGACGTTACGTTGGTACCACTCGGCACCGGCGAAGAGCATGCATAGGATATGATGGGTCTGATGCAAGTCTTGTATAAGAGAAGTTTATGTCTTAAGGACATTTTACTTTCCCGATTAGTTAGAGAACTGAGACGGCCGGAGACATATGCGACACTGTTTCGAACGGCGGTGATGTGCGTAGAAAACGAGAGTTTTTCGTCGAGGGTGACTTCTAGGTAGTTACTTAGTCTACTTCTCCCAGAGGATCGGTTGGTCATAAAGGGTGATTTGGCGGATCTGCCAGATGAGTAGACACACAATACAGCCCGTATTGTCTGCAAAAAGCGTGAACTCGACGTTGGGCGGTTCAGGGGTGTCACATGTAAACAGCGGAAGAGAATTGATGAAAGCACCGAACCTTGGGGGACTCCTGCGCCGAGGGGGCGTTTAGAGATTAGGGGGCCCTCCATTTGATAATGAAGAGAGCGATTAGGCCTAAAGGCTCGTAAGATTTATACAAGCATGTCTGGCACGCCATGTAAGCTTGAAAACTAGGCCGTCGTTCCAGACGTTGTCAAACGCCTTTGCAACATCGAAGAAAAGGGCTTCCGTACTGACGGTACGAGGACAGGAAAGACCGTCTTTTATATTTATGTAAAAAATATCTATCAATACTTTAAATTATATAACTTTGTCAGTTTATATTCTTTAATGAGATTCATTTTTCATTTATTCAAGGAAAATAAACGAATAAAGCACTTCACATAAAATATGTTTATTCGAATAAGCTTTTACCAATATTTTTATAACGCTCTTTTATATTTTATTCAGTGACTAAGCTACCACCAGCTCGGAATGCAGTTCTGTTGAGAAGAGCCGGCGAAAAACTCAACAGTGGCTTTTTTGAATACCGTTACAATGTTTAACCATACAATGTAACAGATATTCTACAACATAGTCACTTAGCTTTCCAATACATTATATAAAAGCATACTAATGATATAAACGTATCATATAAATATAAAAATATATTACAAAATAATTAACAGAACTACTTATCTGAAATATATCCATAAACACCACATCACTCAAATTTAAAAGTGTGCAAATATTCCCGTGCATTCAATATGTAATTCACCACCTGACTGCTAATATCTATGATACGCCTTTCACCTGTGACGACTTGTTCAGTATAAATCGAACGAAGCAGCGTTGCGTTTATGAAAACTGAAAGTCCCCAGACCTGTGTAGGAAAGTCGCTAGATTTGGAATAAAATGTACTAAAAATATCCGCTAAAATTATTTTCCAAATAGATTTTAATTTGAAATCTGTTATTAATTTTAGGCATATAGTACTTAATCAATAAAGGTGTACAAAAATTTCGCCATCTGTGCCTCGTCGTCGACTTTAACAACCTCTAACGACGATGACGCAGCAGTAGAAGTTAATGGTTGCACTGTTACAGTAGAAGTAGATGACTTTTGTTGAATCAGTCTTAACAGATTTTAACCACATTTTAAACTCTTCTTGCTGTTTTCATTCTGGTTTATACTTTTGAGAATAAGTTTTTTTTTCAAAGGGATTTCCATTTTCACAATTTAGTTTCTGATAATAAACCTTTCTCACTTCGCACTACGAAAAATATTTTTTTCTGTAAAATGAATGAAAGAAAAATATAAAAGAAATAACTAGGTATACATAATTCCAAATATATACCTAAATATAAAAGTCGCTAGAAGTCGCTTATTTTTTTTTAGCGACTAGATCGAAAAAAGGCGTCGGTAAATATATGAAAAATTCGCTAGATCTAGCGACTAAGTCGCTAAAACGGCAACACTGGAACAAAGGAATCGAATGGGGCGTTACGATCGTCTTATCTCTTTCACACTTGTTGGCTTTTGTATCTCTTTTTTCATAGAAATTGGATAAAATTCGTACAAAAATTTTAATCCGTTTGAAGGAAATTTAAAGGAGAGAACAAGCCGGGCTTTCGGTGTGAAGTTAGTAAAGTAAATTTGAAATATAGCTGCGCTGCAATATTTAGGCTATTGCGCAATGCAAAATGTTTCTATGTTCACGTT
>DWHO01001648.1:0-14881 GCA_018247575.1 Eurytides lysithous rurik | reverse complement strand
ATCTTTGATTGTATATATGTTTGATCTTTTTTATTTCTGGTGTGCAATAAAGAATCTATCTATCTATCTATCTATCTCGTAATGCATACAAACATTTGCGAAAGAAAAATCTGCGTAAAGTTTTTTTTACTAACTCGATGAAAAGGAATCATTACTTTTAAATCTCGTATAAGAAAGAGCTTTTGAAATCAAATTCCGAACACAAAATGAAGATTTTATATCATAACCCTAAAATTGTTGCACAAAATGAACAGTTGCATCTTTTTTTATATAAGTGTCTGATACCTAAACATCGCAGAAAAAACTTTTCCCAACTATTTTAGAATCTTTCGTAAACTTTTTTTTTTAAATAAATACATAATTAAAAGTAACTAAATCATTTATGAGTTGATTTAAAATATGTTCACTCTAAATTTATGCCATGTCTAGTGGTCACTAAGGCTAAGTTATTGTTTGTTTAGGTGCAATTCCATCTATATTGACGATACAAACAGCGGTGCTTGTGATGCGTTTTCTAATGTACCCTTGGTTTCTAATTTTACTGTTTACGGTCATTTTTTTAATTATCTTATGTTCTCATGTAAGTGAATTGTAAATAATTCTTTTGAGAATAAATAAATCTTTAACCAGACTTTTCAAACATGTTTTATATAAAGTCTTCCACTAAATATAATTATAATCCTATCAATCAATCAATCACTGTTGTTCAATCCTCATGTTTAATTCCCTAGTAAATGTGTTAGGAAAATATTATCTTAGATCCCAATACTTCTTCTATTACTTGCCTAACAACCAACCACTATCTAACACTTGCCTAAGTACTTTAATTTCACTTTAACCTAGGACCGTGAAGGAGAATGAAACTATTATGTTTTTGGAAAATTGTTTTACTTTTTAAATTTAAAGTTGACAACAATACATATTACTGATACAGTTTGGAAACATTTTGTAGCAATTTACATTTTCCTTAGACAGTAATGCGCGTCCAAAGAATTTGTTGTTTTTTCAACCTACTTGGTTCGTGTAATTTTGTTGCGTTAGCTGGCGGATATAGGTGTAAAATTACGAAATGGGATGAGATTGTTTGTGAACAAACAGCGAATGTCCGCTTATTAGATGGGCCCACTGTAATAAAAACATCGCCTTATTACCGCCCGGGTGTTTCGACTCCGCTCGGTGGAAAATTCAAATTCAAACATAAAACGATTTGTTTTTGTTGACGTCGTAAAAATAAAATGCGATTTAACAACGTGATATTCTATGCATAATGTGGCTGTCAAGTTTCATAATACCCATCTATATAAAGTGCAATAAAACACCCTTCAAATCCGTTACTCCCGTGCTCAATCCCCAATCTCGATACAAATATGGTAATTTTAAAAAATATTTTATGAATTGTAAAACATTCGGGTTATGAAACTCGTAATTTTTATTAAAACGGTAACTACATTGTTCTGTGTAACTACATTATTGCAAATACAATAAAAGATTACAGCGTATTTTTTTATTTTGCTTAAGATGATTCCCTTTTGAAGTAGTTAAAATATATATCTTTAAAAAAAAGGATTCCAAAATCAGAAAGGATAACACAGTATATTCTAAGCACGTAATTTACTCAAATTAATTTGTATGTAGATTGTATCTGTTTCGGTAATGTTTTTAGTTCCAATATTTTATGGTACGTACAAAAATTCTTAAGATAATAATAACTGCAATGACATAGTACAACTATGTCATTATCGTTTTACTATCGATATACAGATCATTGGTGTTAATTCGGAAGATGTCGATTTGAAATCGCAAATAAAATTCATTGTAAGTCATATTTTCAATGAGTAATATTCATTGCGCTTCGTCGAGCTTGTTAAAACGTGTAACGAAAATTTGCTCTCGACCCCGAGGCTTATAAATATTAATATTTCCTATCTCAGCTGTTAATTACCCAGACAACTACGGATGAACCCCGCCCTGTATTCATTAGGGCAAACCTAATTAGTACAGACAAACCCGGGCAAGTTGAGAGGGGGCAATTCTTTGTCAAGTATTGAATTATCTTCTGTGGTTTCTTTCGTGAAAGATAATACGCGTTTAGACAAATAAAGCATTCACCCTATAGCCCTTCAAACTGACTTATCTTAAATCTTCATTTGGGCCAATTTATTAGGTATAATATTTTGTGAGCGTCATCTTTAAAGTCAAATGTTAATATACATATAATACTATAATGTTAAAGTTGAAAGAAACAGTTAAATACTTTATATGTTAAAATCATATTAACATAGCTAAGATGCCCAAGGGATCTATAAATTGACACACACGTTAATTAGTTCGTCTTGTCGCGGTTATCAAATTTAGGGCAACTTGTTAACTATGGTGACCAAAAATCATTAACTTAAAAGCACTACTGTTATCTCGTTAAGATAAAATATTCGATACATAGGTTTATTTATAGTAATAGCATTGGATAAAACAAACATTTGATGTCCGTTAGGCGAAAATGCTAAGCTATTGCTTCGGCGTCAAAGGTCGTGGGTTTGATTCCCACCTGAGGCAAATATTTGTACAAACTACAGATATTTGTTTCGGATCAGGGTCTTAGTCCGTCTAAAATTAATGTATGTATATCACCCTTATAACACAAGATATTTTGCGTAAAAAAAGAAATAAAATTTAATTAGCAAAATGTTACAGGAGTGCTCTGAGGAATTATTCCCGTTAATACCAGCTGTTAAATTCTTCCTTATCTTATCAGGACTGACGTTGATGCTTTTAGACTATGCGGCTCTAAAAAGCGTCATCGGAAACTAGCATTTCCACGGATTCGGTAATACTTCACGTCCTGCGGGGTCACTTGCTGAGTTCCGCTACCGAACAACGAAACAAACCTCCAAATACCATCCACAGGCGTGGTTGGCTGGAAATCCACCACTATGTGCTTTTCCCGATTTTTTTTCCCACGAACCACCAACCCGTGGAATCGGTTGTAGTTAGCGGTATTCCTGGACAGATATAATATTGGAACCTTCTTAAAGAAGGGAGCATACACCCATCTTAAAGGCCGGCGACGCATTTGCAAGTCCTTTGATGTTGTAGATGTCCATTTAATAAATAAACGCTGACTGCAAATCGCACTCCGTACACAATCGTGTGATCGTTGGAATAAAAAAAATTGCATATAAAATTTACTTGAATTAATGTATACAAAACTGTTTAAATAACTTAATATATAATCTTTAAATTTTATCTGGAAAACCTAAAATGGTGGTAATAAAATGATCGCGATGGTAATAAAATCTAGACCGCCGTAATTAACGGAAATGTTCTACTTATAAAGAGATGCTCCATTTAGATGTGCTACCTCCTGCAGTTCTTATCGGCATGAACTAATGCACGTACGCGTAACAATACTTACCCTTTGATGAGTTTCTATTTAGATCATTAACAATCATAATCTGTACCTCCATTTGGTTATATTTCCAATGTCAAGAAATCTTGATGCAAGAGATTAAATTAAAAAAAATATATAAATAATAAATATATAATATATATAGTAAGTAATTAAAAGATGCACTTAAGAGGAATTATTCTTTGCAATACTTCATGAACCAAAGGCGTGTTGGATTTAAGTTATTTGCCATTAGGGTTAAAAGCTTTCCTCTCTTATCTGTAACATCTGGACGCCGTCTATATTTCGAGGGTCCACGACAACCTTTATAACGACTAGATGGTTATCGTTGAATGCATATCTAGGTAATCTTCTTTAAATGTGTATTAAAACAGAATGTATCAATTAATTACTGATTAACGAAAATCTCGAAATACTTTGTAAAGAAACAACCTCCTATTCACACATTTAACCGGATGAAAATTGATTGACACAAAATCTATGTACGAGTACAATAAAAGACAACTGTCAGACATTGTAAAAGAAAATTTATACATAAAGCGATAAAACATAAAGCTTTTCCTACGTATAACTACGGAAATTCGTACGAAAATCATTCATAAGCGAAAATTCAAACATGTCCCTATTTAATGCGAGACCTGTCGGTTGAATTTAGAATTGCAACCCTTACTTAGCAATTCTGCGAGTCTCCCCAGCGCATTATGTTGTTACAAAATGTGGTTCCACTTAAGTGATCGGCGCGTTGGGGTAAATACGTACGTACGTAAATATTGTTATAGATATATATAATATGTCACGATTAACGTTAACCCTAAAGCTCTTCAATAATATTATACTTTCAAACACTATTGAACAGTTCTTAACTGTTTGTGAGTTACTTTGTTCCGCCATAATTTCTAAGCCTATTAAACGATTCGAAAATATTTTGTATCATGAGAATCTTTCAATTATCCCGCGTAAGAAAGGTCTTATACGTCTTAATGAAAATGTTTAAATGACGGAGATGTTTAAAATGTTACAACTCTTATAGAACTTCTTCATAAATTCTTTAAAATTAATTTTTTTCGTATGAACCACCTAAATATAATAAATAATAAATAAAACTTGTCACGCAGTATATTATATGTATATAGTAGAATAAGTTTATGCAGAATAGTATTTTAAATGTATTATTTAAATTATGATAGTAATAATTATTTTACTCTATTATCAATAATTCGTAATAAAAAAATATTTTCTGTGTTAAAATTGTGACTTTTTCAGTGTATTGATTACTTTACTAGAATAAACAATAAAAGGGTAATTGGTATATGATACCTTATACAGTTAAAAGTGTCAAACAAAACATATTGCACATTTAATTAAACTGAACAAAGCTAGAATTCTCATGTGTTATTTTTCATAATATTGTGACGAACCCAACTTTTGATATATGTAATTATGAAACAATAAGCATAAAGTTCGCCTCTATGATGTTTTGTCTTAAAAACAAATATTACTTATCTTAATTTGCTCTACATGAATCGAAAATATATACGTGACTGTATGTAAGTTTGCTTTGTAATTTACCTTCATATAAAGTATAGTTTTAAACTGGTCACCATTATACCGTATTACACCGTAATCGTACAGATATATAAGGTTATAAAAGTGAACGTTTATGTTAAAGTTTTATTTTTTATATAAGAATAGTTATAAGTAAAAAATACCAAGAATAATATAAGGTCCTTTATGATATCGATAAAAACTGAGAATAATGCAATAAAATTTATGCATAGTGTTTCAATTTCGATTCGATTTCGTAATGTTTCGAATTCTTCACAGTGTTCGTGGTTGCGGAACAGATAAAATGTTTCACGGTTTAGTTTTCATACTTAACCCAGGCAAGCGACAAGTTTTAATTTTTAGCTCGATCTATGTAGAAAGTTTTAACAATGGCTCGATGTATTGCAATGGTGGTTGGATTTAAATTTGTTTATTATTAAGCTTCCAGAACAGTACAGGATTCTAAGGTGATAGTAATTTAAGACTATATAGTTGATAGATTGTATACGTTATAGTATCAGAAAAAGTATTGTTGTTTTGTGAGACTATTATCTGTCAATATCAGAGGAAAAGGTCTGCCGTATTAAGTCGCCGATTTTAGTTTTATTTTTCCGTAGAACGCTTCCTTAATGTTTTCACTTTCCCTCTTTTATTGTTAACAGAGTTACTTACCCATTAACAACGTTAACACAAAACTATAAACGGTTTATGGTGTGTGACGGAGACGAATTAACGAGTGCACGTGCTATGAAGTGGCGCCGCTGGCGAAATGAGTAAGGGCTGCACGTCATGTGAACTTTTGGTGGATTTATTCATTCCCAGGGAAGACCCCGGCGAAGCTTAATGGCGCCTTAAGCGGTAATGTGTGGTCATAAATTAAACGATAATAAGTTGAGACAACAACGACGCCGTTAATGACTGCACGCTCTCAGATAGCGCGCGCCGGAGACTAGGTCCAATGACATAGCATTCTTTAATAGTGTTCGGAAAATATTCCCTTTTATAACAGTTTTGAAAATTTAAATAGCGCCTTGAAACGACTTTGCATTATTGGATTGATATAAATCTTAAAAAATAAATTTATTGATAAAATCGAATACTAAACGCTCAACCAGTGATGAAGAACATAAAATACAAAGAGCTTAAGATTGAGCTCAGTGATGTACCGTTCAAGGAGCTGTAAGACAGAGCTGATGATAATTATGATTATGATGATGAGCATATATTATTTGACTATGAATGAACAAAAAAAATCAAGTAGGTACTATTTTATTAATATAATTTTTATGCCGTTTTTAAGTTATCTGAAATAAAAATCAAATAGGACCATAAAGAAAATCAAACACCCATTTCTATTAACCTAAATTTGTATTAACGTAAATAATATTATGCATGCATCAAGTTTATTGCATGCTTTATAGGATACATTATTTAAGAATTCATTTGAGAAAATACCAATTTTCAGCCCGAGCTATTTACGTTGAGAAAAATACCAATTTTCTAACTCTTTGGTTACCTTGATTAAGATATTACTGGTAGTCTAAAATGAAACTAAAATAAAGATATATAATTTTAATTGTATGTAATATTTGTAAAACAATAGGTAATAAGTATTACACCTATTACGACACTATTGACTACCTTTGATAATAGTAATGTTTAATATGCTGAAACTACAACAAAACGCTTTGTAACGTAAAAATGAAATGGTATAATTTAACATAATTTTCACCGAATTCAGGATGATTCTAAATAATTCGAAAATTCGTACAATTGTTAAGACGGATAATAATGCAATGATTTCTTAACCTTCGTTTGTGCCTAAATAATTTTAAGCATAAATCTTTTTCTTTCTGAAGCCCGGTATACTACGGGAATGTTGTTGCTATGTGAAATAACGGTCGATCCATGAAAGAAACAGCTTACAGAAGACCGGCAGTGATTTGGGATTTCTATTATCTTCAAAGCGAGCCAAATAACTGATATAATCTTAATAATGTAATCAAAACCTGACGGAAGATTCAAATGTCTATAGCTGATTGCAAGCACTAATAACATACCGGACTTTGGCAGCGGCTTTGCCTAATTTTTGATTTCGGATTACCTGCATTTTTCAAAAATAAACCAGGATTGCATGAAGCCCATGCGACTCTTTGCCGCAAAAACTACTAGGTATTATTCCAAAAATTACACCAATAGCGTGAAAAAAAACATAAACAAACGAACAAATTGATTATACAGGTAGATTTATTTACCGTAAAAGCTGTCAAACTCAAACTGAGTCCCTTTTTGATAGTTTAGGTCAGTTACAGATATAAAAAAAAAATAGAGAAAGTAAACAAAATCCTCTTCTAATTTAAATAAAATTATTAAATTTAATTAAAAAGAATTGATAAGCAACGATCTTGGTAAATATCCTGTTTAAAATCAATTAATTTGAATCAGAAACACAAAAAGCACATGTAAAAAGAAATCACCTCATCACTTTCTCTTATGAAAAGACAAATAATTCTTATGAAACAATTTTGCGCGAATGTAATTAAATTAATAAAATGATTTAATTGCGCTACGAAGATGAAACTAGTTTACAAATTCAAGAAGCGAACACGTATTCATTTGCATATCTTTAGAAAGTCTTAACTTGGCAAAACTTAAAAACATGTTTGATGTACAAAAAATCATTTTAAAGAGCAAAAACTTTTATATTTTATTTGGTATAACCAATACACTGGTACGATATTGATGTTTAGTTATGATTCGATTAACGTACTTATATTGTTTTTTTTTAAGTTTGATATAATTGAAATTATTAGCATTTTACCTACTATCAAATTAAAACATTTTACAGGTGTGTTTATTTTTTAAGCACACTTTAAGTTACATAAAGTTTTGTTGGAGCTTTGTAGGTAATATACTAACAACTTGTCAGTTAAAAGGATCTAGTTCATTACATGACTATATAATTTCAATTTTTATTAAATGTATTAACCGACTTCATATAAATCCTACTTAGGTTCATAGTACAAAGTGCAATCGGAATGAAATTTCTGAGGAAACTTTAACCTTCTGAGGAAGCCTTGCGATATTCCGTTTACAATAATAATACGCATAATTAGGGAGAACACAAAAACTAATCGTCAAATCTCGCTAAAATTGGAAAATGGAACTACGTGACAAGCAGCAGCTTTCAAATATAATAAGAATCATTAAAATCGGTACACCCAGTAAAAAGTTATGAGGTACTCCTTTTTTAAAATCGGTTAAAAACTTGGCAAACTACGTTATGAAATCTTTATAAATGTTAAAATAAATAAATAATATCTTTTCTTTCAATTGAAAAACATCTCAATCTCTCTCTCTCTCATCAAATACAATCATTAAAGTTAGTATCAGTCAATGAATATTAGTACAGCGTGATTTTAATGCAAGACTCTTCACACATATTTAAAAAAAAAACTATGTTAACGTAGAGCAGACGCTATTTGCGATTCGATCATGTTTGCAAGACGACTAATTGCAACAAAAAAAAAATATATTTCTGCTGATAAATATTTACAATTGATTGGTTAGTAATTACTTAACAAGGGTCGGGTCATTGCGAAAGTGTCGGGACAGCCGTGAATACCTCCAGAGCCTTAATAGATGTAACTAATCCTGAGAGAAAGAAAATGAACGGATTAAGGGATTTAATTAAAACTGATCATATTCATCTTGGTAACAATAAACTGTATTTATTTTTAACACGATAACATCATTGAAACAATATGTAAATGTTTCAAAATGTGTTTTTATTGTCCTTGCTGAAAAGCAAGCTTAATACAAATTATAAATTTCCGAGATTTAATTTATAAAAACACTAAATTAGGAAAATACTTTTGATACTTCGCAGGATAAAATAAAATGAACATGTTATGGTTTTTTGTGCAATTTAAGTTTAATTTATGTCTACATAACGCAAAAGTAAGAATGTGAAGATTTATAAGCGATTTAAAAATCTTTTTCTTTTAATTTTGAATAAAACTCAACGATGTTCAAACCGTGTTTCAGTGGTAGCTTTTTATTAAAAATTTCAGCAAATCTTAAGTTTTAAAAAAGGTTATTTCATTGATTTTATAATATAGTTTCTTATACAAAATTACGTCATTTCTTTACGTCTTGGCAAATATTTTGATTAGAATTAAATAGAATCATTTCATCCCTATAAAATACGTTGTTTAAGTTATATTAAATTCTTCCCCAAATAAGAGTCCATAAAAGAAGGTATTTACAGAAATTGTCCCTGAAGCTTTTAATTTAAGGTATAAACTTCAAATTAATTACAATTAATTTAACTTCCAGTTGAAACTGTTTATAATTCTATGTCTTCTGACTACATTGGGTGCACCTATCAATTTTCTTTTAAACGTACAATATTAGCTTTAATATGTATATTTGATATGGTTGCTTTGCTATTTATAATACAGGGTAATATATGTATAATATTTAAAAAGGCTCGTGTCAAGAATTGTAATACAATTCATAAACTTTTGCTGTATTTAATTCAGTAATTTGATTATTTGAATGTTTATTTAGGGTGAGACCCCAAGCGTCCTACACCATCACAACTAATTATGTCTCCTTTCATCTCCGATAAGCTGCCAATGTAAAGTGATTCCGACAAAAGCTGAAGGTATAAAGAGAAAACAAAGAAGTGTAAGGAAAATTGGCAGGGTCAAACGAAGACATCATTGGTGTAATTTTCTTTGTTACGTTAAGTAACGGCCTGTTAATACATGAGGCTTGAAATTTGTTGCTGATATATTTTTAAGCTCATGTCATTTATTTTTCTAGCAAATATATTGACATTGACATTAAGAAAAACAAAATTTTAACAAAACCATCTCGTTAAACATAGTGATATATTATTATTAGTAAACATGACATTTTGATAAAAAATGCAAAAATCCTATAATTTTCTGAATCATATATTAACCACTTATTTTTTCTAACTTCTAAATAGGATACAAGTTTACAGCTTTCCTTTAAAAAAAATCATTTTTATTAAAGGAGTACTAAAAGAGAAAAAAAAATGCTAAGAATATATATATTTTTATTTACTAACCCTTATTTAAAGCGTTTTTAAGCTGTTAAAATTTTTTCCATCGTTGTTTACCACCAAGCAGCGTTAAAATTAAAAAAATAATTTTAAACTGAAAGAATACATTGTGCTAAATTTGTTCTTTAAAAACTAGTTACAAGTTACGGATGAGTTAAATCACGCGGCACGGTGCTACGCGTCGTCTACGGCGTAGAGCGTCCGCTCAGATCCGCGGGGCGAGTTGCACTGAGCTCCGAAGCTCTTGACAGTACGATCTTTGCCTGTACACAGTGGCCCTCAGCAGATAACACCAACTTGTAACCTTTCACACGAATACTGACCGCATGACAGGTGTTCTTTGTTTTTTTATTAACTAATAGTTCGACTACAGTGTAGTGCAGTACAATGATGACCAGCATTTTATTTTTTTATTGATCACAAATATTAGGAATACAAAAAATGCACGAATTTTACATTTTAATATAGTACGACTAAAAACAAATAAAACATCAAATTATCGGTCATAAATACATCAGGTTAGCTAATTTAAATTCTAGGTGTTTGGAAAACTGGCTAGCTGTTTTAATACTTCACATATAAGAAAATTTTAATAAAGTAAAAGTTTCTTCATTTGCGCAATGCTATATGGAAAATAAATTGTTTAGAAAATAATCTTGAAGCATTACATGACAATGTATTTTCGAAGAATCTTAAATTAATCTAAGAAAAATACCTATTATCTCACAAATTAAGTTTTGCCGTAAGTAAAAAGTTTTAAAACTATTATTTTCGAGGTAACAGAGTGAGAAAAAAATACATTTGCTCTTTGTTATTTAATTGTTGTTAAGTTGAAAAAAAAACCGAATATTTTATTTTTACACGATTTTCACCGAGTATCGTATTGGTACGACGAACCGATATACAGATGAATACGCAAACAGATAAAAAATCTAGAAGCTGCTATTGTAGAATCTGTTATATAGGAATAACACAAGGAATTAATAAAGCCAATATATCTTGAAATCGTCGATCTTCACTATTCCTTAACTCGGTAAAAGATACGCCTAAAAATATTTAATCTTGTCAGAAATTGTTTCAGAAGTAAAAGAACTGGAGACTACTCTTCTGTTCATATCAATGTTTTAAAAAATCCTGTCATAATATCAATAGAGCCTTGAGGATGCGCATGAATAGAAAACATGTGTCATAATACTAAATATTATTGAAAATAACATATAAGAGCTCGCTTAAACACATTTACTTTGGTGTGTAAAACCAGGCAAATCACAAAACGAGATAACATCGCCAAGTATTCCACTGCGGGAATCTCATTTTCAATATGTTTTTATAACTTTCAGTGAGGAAATGAGGTGGTGCTCCCGGCGCTCGGCGGCGACATTGTCATCATAAACCAGCCGAGGCCTCTTCATAAATCCGCTCCAAATGTACCTTTATACGCATTATGCCATAACACCGAGGATTCTTTCTCGCTAAATAACGCTTTTAAATCCAACAAATAGGACATGCCCTTATGATAGTCTCGTGTTTCATCGACGACAAACATATTTCATTTCAAATATTACATTAATGAAATGTAATAACAAGCTTTAGAGAAAACCAAGTAAAGCATTTAACAAATAATAAAAAATATCTGATAATGAACACCACTTTATACAAATAAATTATTCAATGGGTAAATTTTCCGTAACACTATATAAAATTTAAAATTCGAAATATATATCAGAAGTGAGATTAAGATAAACGAACGCATCATTAAAAAGGCTTTAAGGTTACAAAATATGTATTAACGCAACCCATCTTTCAGCGAGCGAGAATTATAATTTATGATTTCATTTCAAACCTAAACGCAAATATTTTTCAAGCGTTCGTTGGCAATGCGCGAAATCTTTCTTGTTCAATTTTCGCCAGTCTCAACATAATAACCTCTTGTTGACAGTGCTGCCCCCGCACGGCCCCAAGCACTCCACAAGCAATAAGACAGTAATAAATGTTCAGATCCAAAGACAAGAATAAAAAGGAATATAATAAGTAGATATTGTGAATCGGTACTTGGGAGACTTCAATATTGCTTCTCTTGATAGATAGTACGGAATGGATTTATCCCAGTTAGCTTTGTGAGTTCTCATTAAGATGTGATTTAACTGGTTTAATAATACTCACTTGTGTATTTTCATATACTTGAAATAAGTTTAATATCAAGCTTGTAGCAGTATCTTTGCTACTATTCTATAAGTTTCGTATTACGAAATATGCCTTATTAACTCATAAATGAGTAATGAATTAATAATTTTCAAGTAGAGTGAAGGCAAAGATTCTCCTCGAAGCTTCATTTCGCGTAACGCGGATTATCCATATTATCCTAAAATCTCTGAACGCCAGCCGCTTGTACGGTACACCGATCGAGACTCATATAAAATGACTTCTTTTTAGATTTTTCACTTTTTAATCCTTCGTTTAATTTCAAATAATTACACCATAAGGTTTTCTTTTCAGGTCGTTTTCATTTCGGCCCTTTATTAAAATTTCCTTTAGGCGAAAGAAAGTTTTTTGTAATTCCACCCGGCTGTTTCGCTAAATGACTTTAAGCCGATCTGGATTTTTCTGTATAGAGAATATTTATATTGAATTAAAATCATAAAACCGTAACACAGTATGCGAGATAATAAAATTTAAATTTCCAACAAAATAATATTCAGAACCTTTATATCTTAATAGCTGCTCGGTGTGTACTTCAGATGGCTCCATCAATGCATTTTAACAGGTCGAATCAGTCAGTATTGAATGCATTTGAAACGAAAGGCGTTAAGGTAAAATGTTTCTAGGGCTTTTTGTCAGTTAATGGAAGTTCTTTGTACGGATATTCCAACCGGACGAACGAGTACGACTAGAAATCGGATTAGCGATATCGAGCATAGCCCGTGATAGAATCGTTCGAGCATTATCTTTTACTACGGACATTTAAGCTACGAGCCCGCCATCGAAAGATACATTTTAATAAAAAATTAAATATTTGACAAGGAGTTAAATTTATTTTTACGCCTTTATTGTTTGAAATTTAATTTATTTTCTTACATAAAGTAACGGCTATAATATGAATGGATTTTTTGTTTAATTTTTATAATTTTTTCATATTTTGAACAGAAGTGTGGGAAATTATTGCAATTTTTTTTTACAATAATTTATTGTAATATACATTAAGTATATTTGAATGTATCGATAACGATATTATATGTATATGTGATATGTACACGTAAAATACTTTTTGAAATCCATTTTCCTTAACTTTAGTTAAATACGAGTAATGAAATGTGAAAATTATGTTAATCACTTTGGCAAAGGAACATTTTACTAATTTCATTAGTAAAGTAACAACTCTAAGAGCGCGGTTGTGTAATGTAAAGATTGTCTAAACTACAAGATAATAGAGACATAACCGCTGGAGTGGCCGGGATTTATTCCTACATTGAAATGTTTAGAAGCAATGGTATTGACGTTAGTTTCAGGGCTGTACACTTAAGATACGGAGAATTAAAATGTATTGCACTGAATATTGCAAATTTATGCTATATCTAAACATTCAACTAATGAAAACGCCTCAGAAGTGTTTAATATTTTAAAGTATACAACTGTTATTATTTAGAACTTATAAATTATGGGCGTTTTCTCTCATTTCAGCTCCGCTTTCTTGAAGTTTCTTTTATTTATTTTTGAAGTGTTTCTCGTAAGCAGGTGAAATTTTACTAACTTCTATAATCAATACGGTTCTTTTGTTAATAAATTACACATACGACTATCTAGTGTTCCATTGTTGTCGATAGCAGAAAAAATCACCTTAACACAAAAAAATATGATATTAGTGTCATTTTTCCCTGATAAAAAATAGTCTCACTTACATACTTTACCATAATTCATTTAATATTATAATAATAACTTCAGCAATATTATTATAATATTAAATGAATTATGTTGTGTGATGATAATATGTATGAACGCCACTTATGTATAGACCCAACACACCAAATATCGTATATAGCCCCAATTAATATAACAGTCACTGATTTGAACAATTTAGCTGATTTAATTTTTTTAAAGAAAGTAAGGGTTATTGAACTTAAGGGCGGATATGCAAGTGAAATAAAAAACTATTACGACAACATATAATTAATGTTTGTAGGGTCAGAATAAATATAACGAATAACTCAATATTTCCCTTTAATAAAGGCAAAATGTTAAACAACAACTTGCCTTTTGGTGTTTTTTATATCGGTAGGTTAAGATCAATAAATCAAGTCCACCGGGCCCGCCTTTGTTTCTGTGTAAGAAGAGGGGAAAAGAACAATAATGAAGTGAATTAAGCCGGCAAGGCATTGCACACTGATGTTAAGAGGAATCCAACTAAGATGAATGACGTCATTTTCCTTTTCATTAACCCATTTCCTTGGCTGGAATGTATAATAGTTGTTGAAGTCAGCCTTCTTATTTTGTGTTCACCAAACTCGTCGGCAATATTTATTAACATATTTATTTAGAATCTTTTCAACATTAAACAGCTAATGCGGATTTGACGGTTCGATGTAATTACTATCTATGATGTTGACGTTTTGACGGCTATTTATAATTCATCACTGTAACGTTATCGATAAAAATAGTTCTATAGTTACACATATGAATTAAGACAAAAACTATATTCATGCTGATAATGAATATCTTTTTAGTTTATCGCTTAAACAAAATGCATTTTGTTTAATGAATAATAACACCATGTATGTAAACGACTTTCTCTCAGGGCAGTCTTTTCAAAAATTCTTTAAATTTATTATGTATAAAAATTT
>DWHO01001647.1:0-14885 GCA_018247575.1 Eurytides lysithous rurik | reverse complement strand
GAAAGATGTGACTGAGGAGATGACGGCTGATAGAGGAGTATGGAAGAAAAATACGTGTTGTGCTGACCCCACCTAGTAGGATAAGGGCAGGAGAAAGAAGTCTGTTATCCGCTACGGCTGTAGATGAAGAGGCTGTTATATTAAAACAATGTCATAATGATAATAATAAAATTGTGCTGACCAATTTCAGTCACAGTGGCCACAAGTCACCGGTCCATCTTCTAGTCAAAGAATCGGGTGTTAGAGCAAGAAATCATGCGTGGGCAAAATGGAATGGTCGACACTTACAGGTTTAGTATAGTATATATAAAGAAACTTAATTAGAAAGGATGATAGAGGAACAAAATAAATATAAAACACGAACAGGAACAAAATAAATATAAAACAGTTTTTATGAATATTAATGTAAAAAGAAAAAACATTATATCCCTTTCACAGCCTATTGCACTAACGGAGTACGATATAATTTATTAGATTTGTCATTCACATTAAAGGGATTCGCGTAAATCTAAAATATGTATTTGTTGTTCATATAAAACTATTTCAAATTACATAAGCGAGTACGTTAATTGTTTAAATATATACTATTAAAATCACTCGTGATTTTCTAGATCATAAATTATACTACTCAATGGAAAAAAGGTCCAAAGGAAAATAATCCATTTTGAAGTATATTTCCTTTCCCCTCCTAGTTTATGTAAGATAAAATATGCTAATTTCGTATTGCGTCCGATACGGATACCTCATGCTTATTAGCGTCATATTTTGATCCATATATTATTAGTAGTGCGGGCAGCACATCAATTATTTATGCAACCAAATTCCTATACTAGTACTAGCTGTACCGAGCGACGGGATGGCTTCGGATATTCAATTCAGATTCAGCGGTTGAACTTCACATTAACCCGTCCGACCGCTGACTTTCATTCGATAACCGCAAACGTAATCACTTCCCAGCCGGCCCAGTTCGTAACATTAATGTTTAAATCGGTAGTGAACCGGTGTTTTTAGAGACGGCAATTCTCTCATAATTACTGTGATTAAGTAATATGGTGCTGTCACAAACTACTGTTCATAATTACTTTTTCGGACGGTTTTAAAACAAGTTTTTTTTTAATTTCAGCTCGTACTCTTACTCGTACTCTCTTATGTATCAGCCATGGTTGATCGCTTTCTTTTATATTAATATATTCGAACAACCTAAATTCCAATTCCGGTGCCGGTAACACTTAATTTGTCAATTTATAATTTTAAGTGCTGATTTATCATTGCTCAACAGATAAGAAAAACATCAGAGAATCTCTATATATTGTTTCTTAACAGTTTAAACAATTTAAAAAATCTCAGACATGCACTTACATATGACGAAGCAAAACTTAAAGATGCAAATATATTTTTATCACCATTAGTTTTAAATCTGTCAAAATGCGACAATAAAATGATAACGAGTGGGCAGTATTGATAAACTTTGAAAAAATATTAAGCCCTCGAAAAGATTTAATAAAGATAAGTCAATAACCTTCTACGCAGTAGAGTTTATAATTTAATTGACGAACAAAGAGAGAGGCTAAATAAGAAAATTAAATCAATGTCAAGTGTTAGGCCGAGACAGCGATTTGTTCGTAATGAAAGTGAACACTTTTGATTAAATCCGATAATAAAGTTGGCATTAACTAATATAATGGGTTTTAAATTCGCATAGGTTCACATTCAAAATAATTTACATTTGATATTTCGTTAAAATTAAGAAGCAAACACTCAATAAATATTGAAAAGAAATTAAAGTTTTTGCTTTGTTAAAATATTGTTATAAAAGTTGAAAATTGATTATATTATGCGAAATGTTTACAACTAATACTTATTAATTTTAATCAACAATAAATTCGAGAGGCTTCTTGTGAGTTTGCTGGACGTACTTTGGTTTTACTAAAGTATATGACAGTATCTTGGACGCAAAATGAGGTGACTATTAATAATCATAATTTAGTCGAGTAATTATCTTAACATGAAACATTTCATTTAAATTAGATTAAATATGCCCTTTTTTGACAATTTGAAACATTAATAGAACTTATACAGAAAAAAAGGTGTACTAATAATAGATTTTTCAATTTTAACATTCACCATCATATTTTCATATAAATTAAATACGAATATGTATATGTATATATAAGTACAAACATATATATGCACATTCGTATAAAAATTAAAAAAACTATTTATTTTGAAAGCTAAGTTATTATGTATAGTGTATATATATTGTGTGTTCATAATCTTACCCTAATTAAATCGACTTACGTGTATGAATTTCAATGTCCCTCGATAAATTTATTTCGGGGAACATTGCGGAGAAATAAGATGGTATTTAAAACTATTTTACAACAGGGGAGACCGAATGCCTCTGTTTTATCGGAATGCTGTTATTGTGATTTATTGCTAGCTTCTGTTTACAGACTGCTTTTAGCCGATTGCAACATGTTGCAGGTGGGAAACGTTCATCTAATACATGTACCGCTTATCTGATTTGTACGACTGTTCTTTGTTTTCAGTCTTTTGACATATTTGTCGGTTATCCTAACGTGAAACAATTATAAGCAGATACTGGTGTCCTCTAGTTTAATAAGAATGTTTTCTAGAAAAACAGGGAATAGTGAAAGACCATTCTGATATTCTGGGTGACTGGGCAACACAGTGTTTCGAACTCTAAAGTATGTTCAGAGCATTGAGCGGCTTTGCGAGTCTTATTGACAAATGTGTCGACTAATGTGTAGCAAACAAGGCATATAGACACCTTCCCTAGTGAAATCAGAGGTGGGTATAACTTGAAAACAAATCTGAATTGTTCCTTTTTGAAAACATTTTACAATATATCATATAAATAAAACATTGATTTAAAATAAATACAATTTTAAATCACATTTAGTTTAAATAAAACACAGAAATTACTCAACTGTTTTTTTTTTCATTTTAATCAATTGACGACAAATAGCTCAACATTGCACAAGCGGGGAACTGTTTTATCTGAAAAACTGTTACCGTGATTTATCGCTTCACTTCTCTTGTTCCGTTTACTTTTAGTCAATTGCAACATGTCAATGAAGTCATTGCAAAAGTATCGTACTCGTTACACACTGAATTAGTACAGGAATTGGTTATGAACCCACGAAATGCAAGAAATCTTTTGTAGAGCTAAATAACATTTGAATATTTTACAGCAATGTATGATTAACATCAGTAAAAATTTCATAAGTTGATTACTAGGTTGTTCCCGCGGATTACCTTTAGATTATAGTTAATTTTTTCCGTTCTTTGAATTATTTAATGATATGATAAAAATGAGCCCATGATACACGTCTTCATTTTCATTTTAGCCACAGTTGTATATTAATTAGTTACTCTTTTGCTCCCATAACGCAGAAGGTAAATATACTAACGCAGATTTATATTTCTTATAGTAACATATATGAGGAGTAAATAGAAATCACTTCGTATTAATTATAAAAAAGACATTAGTAATATGTGTTACAGCAAAACACATTTATATTTTTATAGGACATTTTGGATTTAACAAATTGTGTTCTACATTGACACTATATACATAATCAAATAATGCTTACGTAATTTAACGTATTTGTTCCAATGAGTGATACATTTTTATAACATTTCCCTTCGGTTCAAAACTTTAAGTTGCAAATATCTCGTATTCATCCGTGCTAATAATGAAGTATAAAGCTTTTTCAGGACAAAGCTTTCAACACCAAGGATTTCTTAAGTAGCCTATTAGACTAGTTATAAGTATGCCGTTAAGGAAGTAATAGAATTATCGATGTTAATGAAAGAAGTTTCGTAATAACTATATCCTTAAGGTGCTCAGTAAACATTGAAATCGATTGAATTGAAAACAGCGCAATTCTATATCACATTAGTGAAACGTCTATTGTTAAATAAAATTGCTCACATATTCACAAGACCTTAAGATAGTTAAACCAAAATGAATGTGATGCCATATTAATATTAGCTAAGATCAAGTGTAAGCGTTTCTTTAAGCATTGTTTTTATGTCTCGCATCTCCAGAAAATTAGATATCTGTGTTTAATGATTTATTAATCGTTTAAAATATATTCGATAATAATTTGTTACTACACTCGGTGTACTAAAATATCTTACTTAGTAATAAGTGTTAAAGACCGACAAATCTACATTATAATTAAGTTTAAAGTTTTGGCATTCATAAGATTATACGTCTGCTGTATAGAAAGACAAATGTGTCTGTCCTTTGATACCTAAATCGGTTTAAGGCTCCGTCAGTTTCGGCGTTGTTAATTACATAGTCTTCTAATTACGACTAGACTAACTAGTCTTAGTGGTGGGAGTGCACATCAAGATTCAATTTTAAGCTGAAGAACAATTGACTAGTTCAGAACTAGAACACACAAATTGCAGGAGTAGAGCATTATTAAAGCACGTAAGTTAAGACAATTCGAGTATTCGCTAAAATAGGGTCTTGAAAATTTAATAGAACATCGAAATTGATTAAAATAAAACAATTCTGATACAATTATAAGTACAAATAGTTTATTCCTATTAAGCTGTTCGAAATTGAATATTGTGCAAACAAGACAAAGCTAACGAAAATTGTTTAAAGGTCAAATAAACTTGAATGCCGTGATAAAGAAATGATTACACAGTAAAGAGCAGCAAGAGCTTGTATTTACAATAGATAAAAAATTAGTTGTATTTACGTCAAACTACTACTTTTATAATTTCTTAAAGTCCTTTCAATAAAAATGTTTTTGTTTTTCCCCTTTTTGCGTACTACAACATTTATTTCTTCTTTTGTATACCTACAATATATTGCGTGTGCTTTTGCTGCGTTTTTTGTAGTTATTTATTTATTTGTATACACATCATTATAACATTATTAAGGCGTTAGCCAAGGCAATGTTAATGGGTATCTTAATACTTTATACAATAATTTTCAACAACTTTATGTGCTGCCCTTATGTATTCCGGCAGGCTACAATTAAACAAATCCATATTTTCTGATATAATATTAATTAAATTTATGGCACGCGACAAGGGGGAAAACCGTAGAAACCGACATAAACTCTTATGAGGCAAACCAAGAGATCTAGGATTAGGACATATGCTACGATCAATATCTAGTCTAATACGTTACAACAAGAAGTGATCCATTTCAAAATACCAGTCACTTCAGGCGTCGTGAGAACCTGGCTTCGATTTACCCTTTCACAATTGTGAATATTTGTGATCGGCATACCCCATAAATCCGTCACTGGGTGAGGCATATCTTGGAACCAAGTCTTAATCTTTCATGTGGCTCTCAGCGTCTTGTCGCTGACAAATAATAAATGTTGATTGGTTAATAAGTAATTATCAATCGGAAAGAAAGATAACAGGTACATTCGTACAATTCGTTTATTTAAAAAATTTAGGCACGTTCGTAAAAGATTTATTCTAGTAATTACTATTGTACCCACATAAAAACGTGAGCGCGATTGTATAATTGATCTGACATCTTAAAACAACGATTAAGAAGAAAAGATTAAAAATGTTATCGTCGACAAAGTAATGATAAGAGACGTAATGTTTTTATTTTACGTGATGATAATGGTTTTATTTGATTTAAGATGAATACTTCTGAAATTACCATTTGTAGCGACAATATATTAGATGTAATGTAAGAGATATTTTATAATTTACGACGTTTATATATATTTTTTTTAATGGAAAAGGCGGGCAAACGAGAAAACAGCTAACCTGATGGAACGCAATAATCGCTTCGCTACCCAGCCTTCAAGTTGGAATTTTTTGGATAGGAAGGCAGAAAAAAGAAGGGGAGACAGGAAAATGGAGGAGGAGTCAGGGGTAGGCCATATATTTCGACACACATAAAGACATTTTGACATGTCTTTATGTACGTCTAATGTCAAACACCGGTTTACAGAAGAGCGTTATTTGTGTTCAAATTGCTCTATAAATAATTCTATGGACAATTATAAATACTGTACATGTACTGTAATATATTAGCTCTAGGAACTTTATGTGCACACAGAAAATCTAAAGCCAATAATGTAATTAAAAAAAACATACGTAGAGACCGTCGATTTATTAAATATCTTATTATTATAGGCTACATTGATATCGTTTGGCGAGTCAGTCTTGAGCAAAGGTAGATTTTTCTTAAAACTTTTATTTATTAAAAGCAAATGAATATTTTATGTTAGATGGCAGAATTTTTTTATGATATAAGAGTTTCTTTATTTTTAGTAAATATTTAGACGGGAAACCTTGCCCACAGAGTTCAAGAAAAAAATCGTATGTACTTTATAAGTCTTTTTCTTACAAGAAAATTAATTTTGATTTGATTTGGTTGACATTTTCATATTTTGTTAATTACTTTATAACTGCGTGTCACTCACGCTGGCTACAGTAAGAATGTGCTACTCGCATATCCTTACATCGTATAAAAAGTTATAAATGTCAATTGGTTTCGTAAACATAAGCCCTGTAAGACATTGTATGCAATTCGGTTTTATTTATAATTTAAAAGAGTGATTCTTATGTTATCCTATAAAGACATTACAAAAATACACACAATTTAAAGAGGGGTATTATAACGATTGTAAGAAAGTATTTATTTGTACTTTATTGTATTTAAGTGAAAAAAATATTAATGGAAAGAAATGTATAGATTTTAGATATAATGCAGCGAGCTTTAATGGTCCATCTTGACTTCAAGATACTGTTAGCTCATACTGCATAGATCGGACCAAAAATAAATCTTTGAAACATTGACGGTAGCCGGACACAACTATCATATTCCCACATATCATACCCAGTGACGGTACTACCATACAAGCCCAAAAGCCCGGCTTGCCCTACTAAGGTGTAAAATTTACAAATCTTACTCCACTGATCATACCCATATTTAAGGCTGGCAATGCATCTGCAAGTTCTGTAATGCTGAAAATGTCTATGGGCGGCGGAGAAATCCTACCATCAGGTGAGCCGCTTGCTCGTTTGCCAGCTTAGTCCATAAAAAAATATGAATCTTCAGTCAGTCCCGCGACCGTGAACGATGCAAAGTATTTAAAACGTCGGAAAAAAAAATTTAAAACGCGACAAAATCCGTAAATTTATATAGTATTTCCTTTTCATTGCTAAATATATCTAAATTCTAATAATCTAAAAAAAACGGTTATTCAAAATCTGCTGACTTGTTTCACGCTACTTCCTTTATTGTGTAAAAACCTCGTGGCCACCTTCGCCGGCTGCTTTCTCCGACAAACTCAGGAATCATCTGTTGTCTGTAAGTGACAATTTATTCACACTTAGATGTGGATTGTAGAGCCTGAAACATTCATCAGTTCCCTTTCTGCTAGTTTCCAAACACCTTAAGAAAATTTATTCTTTAGTTCTATAGAGAGTACTTTAAAATGACAAAGTAGTGTGATACTATTCATGGAATAAGTTTGTATCACACTATTTGCAAGTTGAGTACAGAGGATTTTGAATATATAAATGTTTAATAGAATAAAACAATCAGAAATCATTTTATGTTTATTGAAACGCTATTCAAGTTTACATTCTCTCATATTTTTTTCTTAATTGTGCCTAGTATTAAATAGTCCATAACGGTCCAGTGCCCCTACGTGAGTTGGAAAAATAAAACGGCTCAAAATCACTTCACATTATAATATATTTTCTTAAATAGGCTTTTAAAAGCACTTTTGAATCGTCGTTTTTTACATTTTTTTCGTGAGGAGACTACCACCGGTATGCATACTGGAATACATTTCTACCGAGAAGAGTGGGCAAAAAACTTAACAGTTGCTCTTTTAAAATATTGTTACTATGTTTAACGATACAATTTATTAGCTATCCCTCATACGAGTGAATTAATTTCACACTCTTTGATTTACCAGAAACTCCTGCACAGTATAATAAGTAAGCAATAAAATATTATTAATTTTATTGTTAAAAGGGCCAAGTTGTAGATCTAAGATATTTATGAAATTTTGTTATATACGCGTATACTCAGGCTCATAAACTATTTGTCTTTTGCGGCAAACCATTCGTTCGAGCGTTTTCCAACTTCCTCGAAATTGCTGAAGTGCTGGTCTGCGAGCATGTGCCCCATTGATGCGGAGATGTGATAGTCAGATGGTGCCAGGTCTGTTGAGTACGGCGGACGCGAAAGGATGTCCCATCCAAGCGATTTCAAGATGTCTTTCACTGGTTTTACTGGGTGAGACGGAGCATTGTCGTGTAACATAACTACTTACCATATCTTCTGGCCTATTCCGGTCGTCTTTCGAATAATGCGTGGCTTGAATTTGTTAGCGATGGCATTGTGTATTAATGGTTTCGCCGGGCTTCTAAAGTTAAGATGTGTGGATGTGCATTTCGGCTATTTGACACCTGCGAGTGTCGTGGGTGGTCTTCATTGTTCGGGCGAAGTATATGAATCGATTGGAAGGTTTACCCTACGGGTAGACCTCTTCTCTGACCGCGGTTGCGGTATTTCTGTATGTACACGAAGACAACGTCTTCAGCACGGCGGACCTTTGGTGAGACTTTTCTCTGGAGCAGTCGTATGTGATTGTGTTCTCGCTTCGTATCATTTGACTTCGCAGCTCAAGCGTGGGTTGATCCTTGGCTCGCCTGATATAGATGGCGGACGTCTTGCCAATATTAAAAGACATCCGTTACTTATCAAACCTATCAGGCAGTAGGTCAAAAGTTAAAAAAGCCACGTTTTTTCGGCTTCAAGTTTTCAAAGTAATTCCATTTTTCCTCATGCGTAACAATTTGATTCAAAAATGATTTCCTTTCGTGGCGTGGATACATAACAGAAGTGACTTTGAGATTTTCTATTTGACATTCATTCAACCTGTATGGGACACATTTCCCGAATTAATTAATCTTTCCTATTGCTCTTAAAAGTCTACTGATTGTTTCTTGTGATAGATGTAATGCTTCTACTAATTGCCGTTAAGTTTGAGTTGGGTCATTATCCAGTAACTCCTGTAATTTCTCGTGTTTGCTTTCGTGGTCTACCAGCGCGCTCACTGTCTTTCACATTAAAATCAACATTTTAAAATTGTCGAAACCATGTTTCACTAGTTCTAATCCATGGAACGTGTTCACCGTATGTCTCTATCAGAAAACGATTATTTTCAACAGACTTTTTTTGTAAAACAAGAATAGAAAAGAAGAGAAAAGCAATGCGTGCTGCATATGTTCTTTTTCAGGCACGAAACTCGACATGATCACTAAACGGTAAAACAAAGAGACTAGTTCTAGGGGGACTCAACTTGTGTGTATTTATCGTTTAATGCCACACTAATAATAATAATAAGCTGCGTACTTGTTGCTGGCGACATCATAGTTAAATCTGAAAAAAACTTATGAATACACCAATCATATATATAAAATTATAACATGCTAGGTATATTTATACGCTTGTATATGAATTTAGTGAAAAATATAGGCAGCCCAAAACAATGTACGTAATTTCCATCAAGCACCTGAACAAACATGCTCAGGTCGCCGTTTTGGCTGAGTAATAAGCAGTGCAGGGAGGGGGGGATCCGCATATATGGGATCTATTTAAAAGTGCTACTGCTTGGGAAAGTTTAACGTAATTGACGTTTTACAACTGGCCAAAAAACTGTTCTTTCGGGCGACAAAGTGACGATATGAGCGGGTCATTTGCCTGATGATATGAAATATCCTTTCTCACGAGGATTGTGCTTTACGTATGCCAGACGGTAAGAGACATCCTTCACTTATAAAAACAGTGCCTCACAGTTTTTTAAACTAGACAAGTGCTGCTTGGCTCTGGATTGTATTCACCATTCTGCGCTCCTCCATATAAGAGATATGCCCGGTACACATAAGGTATGCCGGTAATTATCCTGGCAACATTGCTCTTTAAAGCAGAACACGATAATGGTCACAAATCACTGTTTGCCACATAAATAACTGGAAAGTCAGTTGCACTACCCCATGCAGACTCTGCAACAGTGCTATTACCTACAAAGCGTATAAAAAGTTTTATCCATATTTATAACCTTATTCCTCTCCTAGTCAATTTATTGTACCTATTACTACGAGCTAATATTTTTTCTTTTTAAAATTTCTTTTTTTTTTGGCGTATTACATACAAAAATTTTACGCGGACAAACACCCAGATTCGAAACAAATATCTAAAGTTCGTACAAATATTCGCCTCGGGTGGGAATCAAACCCACGACGCCGAAGCCAATAGCTTAATGCGGCAAACGGTCATCAAATCCTATCTCGTCTTTCCGGTACAAATTTGTAGTCTACTTTCAGAAATTTCTGTTGAATATCTTAAATTTTACAAATATTATGCGGTTTCGGTGACGATGAAACTATATGAAATTACGGAAAAGTTATCTGTTCATCTGCCCTCTTAAAGAAATAATGTGACCATGACATGTTTTTTTTTTGTTCTTGTAAATTTACAAAACATACCTACTATTAATCCTTATTAACAAAATCAACTGTACACGTCGTTTCGTTTTGTAATTACCTATCTGATTGTGCCTTTAATTGGAAAAACCATTGCAAATTCTTAAATTATTCCAAATAAAAAAACACTTGTTTATTAACTGTTTCTACATTGTTATTTGGATTACGACTAATAAAATATAGGAAAGGTTTTACACGGTTATCTCTTTTGTATGTTGTCTTTTGCAAGGAACAACTATTTGTATTTGCGCAAACAGTTCCAAGTACTATGATAAGATTAAAGTGACGTCTGGGTGCTTAAGCCGCCTGAGTTCAAACCTCAATCTAATTTCTAGGATCGGATAGATCTATAGAAATTTAATTTAAAAAAGTACATTTTTTTGTGAAGATGCTTTAAATAATTTAAGCTTTCAAAAGTACCAAACCACCTGATAAGTGGTATCAGGTGGTTTGGTACCTTGGATAACCATACCGTCTGGATGGCTGGTATTCCACCATCGTGCAGTTTTCCCGATACTTTCTGTCACTGTCTCTTTGTAAAGAAAGAAATTTGTCTGAGGTGGTACCACTGTGTTGCCAGTCAGCCTGACTAACAAAGGTCGTGGGTGCGATTCCCACCCAGGACAAAATATTTGTGCGATGAGCAGAAGTATTTGTGTCTGGGCCTTAACTATCTATATAAGTATGCATTTAAAATATATAAGTATGAATATCAGTCCTTTGGTTACCAAAGAACAGATTGCCTAGTTTTGGATTAGACGGCCGTGTTTGAGATGTCCTTTGATATTTATTATTTATTTATATTTATTGCACCGCTAAGTGCAAGCAATGCTGTTCCAGGATAGAGAGCAATGTCTATTAGTGAGCAATGAGACGAAACCTCTTAGATCTCCGTGTGAGCGGCGCAGCGCAGGGCCAAACGAGTTCTGTACGGGCTGGGTTTTTATGGTCAGATGTGTCGTTTACTATCAACGGCACGACTTTCTATGAAGATCGAAACATCAACGCCACGCTGTGTAAATGTTATAAATTCTACATAATATAAATTTATACGGTGGTAATGTATAATAAAAAATAATAAATGGGCCGGCTAGAACCGGATAAGTACCATCCTCCCTATTATTCCCTCCCTCTCACTCATCCTTCCTCTCTCTTTCAAAAATTCCCCTCCTTAAAGGCTGGCAAAGCATTTGCTAGTTCACTAATGCTGCAAATGTCCATGTGCGGCGGTTATCATTTACCATCAGGTGAGCCGCTTGCCCCTTTGTCAGCCTAAACCATAAAAAAAAATCCCTAGGCGGGCTTGCAAGTCGTTCCCGATAGAAAGATCAGTTTTAGATTTAAATAGGGTCCTCGCGAGCAAACTTAGCCAGAGAACCATTTGAATGGAAGAATCCGTGGAACTTTAGGTACGTACGTAGCCGCCATTGTATTTGAAATTCCATTGAAGCGTACACTGTACATTGAGTCGGACTAGCGGTTTGATGTAAACTAAGGGAGTTCGCGTGCAAAGACGATAATGTTTCGTAGCGCATACGAAATTTGCATTGAAATGAAACTGCACTTTAGGATTATCATGCACAAAGGTGAAATTGGAATGTCTGATTATTTATACAGCCCACGCATTCCTAGGCGAATCACGTCAGACCCAGTTTAATGCCTGCTATTCATTCATGAGCGATGTAGTAATTGTTTGTTTTCACAAGTGGTACCAGTTGAACTTGCCCGTCGCTTGTCATGCTCGATCGACACTTTATTGAGTAAAATCAGAAGGTCAATCGGCAATTACTGTTTCCTACACAGGAAACCACGGCACATAGACGGCTTCCTCTAACATAATGGTAACCGAATGTGGTGTTTGACTTACTTATAAGTTTAATTGAACCGGGGTAAAAAAGATATTTGTGATAATTTTGCTGTACAATCTTTTCAAGAGTTTTTCTTTTAACTTTCACTGCGATATCAAAATTATTGCTTGAAATGACGTTCTCTTTATGTTAGTGCGACTGGGTATCAGGTACGGGACGGATTTATAGGTTTTTTGTGGGTAGGAACCGAGGGTTAACACAAGTTAGTTAGGGATTAAATTGATTAAACAGGACTTTTTAATTCAAGTATAGTGTAGTTTCCCTATCAAAATATTATACTATAGTATACATACTATATAGTATCCTATTAAAAATTGCGGTTTTTTAGCGTCGTATTTGTTTGCATAGCCCGCGGCAACTTATATATTTTGCATATCGTACGGTGTCCTAATACTCGCAAAAACGAGCATTAAACTATGTCTAAACGCAGTTAAACGCGTTTAACGCACATATTCTTTTAACTCCTGACATGTGAATCTGCATAATTATCACTACTCTGTTATCGCTCCACAGTATGCTTTTAACGTGAATTTTACAGTCAATGGACACGTATTCTTTGTCCTTTTCATTGTTTACATTAATGACGTCAAACACGTGATTTGTTAAACCATAAATGTTACAGTCAAAATATTATATCATTCAAATGTGAGGTAAGGTTATCTTTACAGAGAGGTTTTCCTCTTTATATAAAAGAGGGGACTCTCTGTTAATTTATAGATGTACCTAACGAAAAATTTGTTATTTCCAATGTCAGTCTTTTCTGGCCAGACTAATAAGATAATATATTCACCTTTGCTGTGAATTGGAATGTACAATATCCATCATCTCAAACGACTGACTGAACTAAGACATAGTATATCAGTGTCGAAACACGTCATTAGTTCATTTTCACTGTAAGTGAAGCGTAACTTATGTTGGTAGTTAGTTGTAAATTATGTAAGTTCGCGAAACGATGTCGGTTGGTGCGCCAGTGGCCTTGACCCGCGGCGCTCGTGCTGTGGCACTGGGCTGACACACCCTCTGACTCAAAATGCTTTCCATCGTTTGACGTCTGACGGTGACATTCAGCGACAGTATGGGCTTTCGGCAAATGTTTTACCAACTTGTATTTGAATCTAGTTTGTTCTTATTGTTCTTTATTTATTATTGTTTCTTTTTATGGAGTAGAAGGCAAACGGGCAAGCGGGTGACTGAGCTTACCATCAGGTGACCACCCGGTGCTAAGCATTCACTACTGCCCATAGACATTTGCATCGTCCAAGGTCCAAGGTCCAAAGTCCTTGCAAATGTGTTGTCGACCTCTCAGCAGCTGCCTGCCCGAACGCATCGATACTTTGTGCTTCCGACAAAAATTTCCATGAGATTTCCTTTTATATTTCTATTCAGCAGCAGCTGGAACTACTGTGTGGCTCTAACACCATTTAAAACTACGTAAATTTTGTTATATTGTATTTTTTTTTACCTTCATAAGTTTTTATACTTCCTACTTAAGCTCCGACGCCTATTATTGTTATTCAAAAAGGGTGCCCGATAAAACTAATCCAATCTAATAACAAAAATACTAGGAATTGTAATATATTTTATAACAGTAAGCACGTCAATGTTTACGCTATAAATCATAACATAGATAATAGCAAAAATAGCAAAAGTAATGTTTGTAACATTACTATAGATGTAAATAAAATCGGGAAAATCTTCTCAAATAAAATAGAACATATAACGTTTATAGATTCGACTTTTCTTTCTTTGCTTCTTACTTGGCTCGACTCTCTTGAAAATTAAAAGGCAACAGACATTTTAAACGAGTTAAGGAAAAGATGAGCGTTATTAAAAAAAAAACAAGTTAAATAACGTCGAAGATTGCCGAACGCTTGATGCCACCTAGGCCTGATAAATATTTGCAGCCTTTATTTGTCGCGTCTGAGAATATCCCTTATCAATTTGTAAACGGTACACTTCAGGACAATGGCCTCGCAGATGACTTTTATATTCAATATACTCCATGATTTTTAAAGAAGACTAATTTTCTGTAAAACAAGGAAGGAGGAATGTTTGCCTTCACACACGAAAGTTACAAGAAACATATCCTATCACAACCGTCTCTTTCATTGTAGCGGTAAAATTACAAATTTACATTCTGACCTTGACACGTACACTTTACACTTAAAATATTCGAGGAGAAAGAAATGTCGATATTTTTAGATGAAACTTCATTATTCTTTCAACGTGTTCGTACAGCAAGATGTTTCGAATTAATTGGAAAATGAATGATGTGTGCAATAAATCCGTCAACGAAATGAAATTCGAATAATTTGTATAAAGCGACTGTTAAAAATGGATTCGGGCGTACGTTTGCCGATTTCGTGTAATAGTTACTTATAAACATTAATCGGCAGTCCCAACAGATTTAGAACTACGCCAGTGGCCATTAAATCAGATTACTATGCCTCCGTTGCTTATAAAAATATAGAGCTTCTTTGCACTATCGCTGCG
>DWHO01001646.1:0-14887 GCA_018247575.1 Eurytides lysithous rurik | reverse complement strand
CCCCCCCCCCCCCCCCCCCCCCCCCCCCCCGCCCCCCCCCATTTAACTGCTTTTAGTACGACTGACTCGTTGTTGTCGTTCACAAAATCGAATCCGTTTTGTTAATATTCCCGCATTTTGCAGATTATTGATTTCTCGTTCGAAGTAAGGTACCTATCATATAACATTTTATTTAAATTTACGCTTAAATTAAATAAAGTGTCAGCGTGTTCAGGAGAAAACAAACTTTTATCTTTACCACGTACATTAATGTTTGAACAGTAGTATTAACGATTCTACGCTGTACAGAAGTAAGGGTTCTCTAATGTAGTATTTTTAACTACCATTTTAACAACATAGATGTTTGTATTAATTTTTTATGTGATTAAAGAGGTTAAATTTATATGTATAAATATATATTTAATGTACTAAAATTTCAAATGAAACAACGGTCATATTTTAGTTTTAACTAAATTCTGTAACGTTCGATAGAAAGTTTTAACTTTACGTACACGTACAGAGTTCCTGGACAGGTCGACCGCTACGTAGTTCAAAATTACTATTTGATTAGGAAACAAAATTGCCAGTTTCTATATACTTTGTACTTGTTTTAAGTGTAGTGGGCATTTGTGATTTTTTCTCTTTTTTATTACAATTGTTCCATAGGATGATAAGCGATCGCCATCACACAAGGATATTGGTGATGTTAAATGATTTGCAATTAGAGATACTCTCTTGGCAACAATTGACACTACAAGGGACTTATGTTTGGCAGAAACGAGCGAGAAAAGTCCGTGGTAGCTGACTGCCATATATCAAGAAGGTAGCAATAGTATTTTGATGTACTATAGTACTGTGATGACAATTAGCAGCATTTCTCAGACAGTTAGCCAATATTTCATGTGGCACAAACGTTTGTGGATATAAAATAAAAAAACACCTCTTTTTAAGGCCTTAAAAAATATCAATTCGAACGGCTTGGCAGTCAACTTGAAACAGCTGTATTGATGTGTTCTAGTCTAGAGACGCGAAGAAATTTCTATGCAATAGGGTTGAATTCTAGAGTTACTAGTTTTAATAAAAATAATCATCGCTTTGTATGTAAATCTAAGATCTTTTAGTATATGTTAGGCAGTTGATAGTAAGACAAGAGACTTTGACGATAAGATTGGATAAAACGAACAGTGTACGGAAACAAGAAAGGAACGGGAACTATAGAGGATGGATTAACAAACTTCTACTTCTAAGGCGAAATGATGAAAAAAGGAAGGAAAGGAAGAAAGAGAAAAGATCATTCAGCGAGAAGAAAACCTACTCCTTGAAAATATTTCATCGCAATCTACCTTACCTGTATTGCAATTCATGATGACAATCTACTAAGCATTGCTTTGGGCACGCGAGACCAAAACTAAACTTAAACTAAACATATTAGTTCTGGCGGTCGTAGAACTTTAATAAAATGGAACTATTTTAGAGTTTTGCCGTACTTAATCGTCCACCGCTCCTGTACCACAGTAACTAAGTGAAGCCAGCGGCGGTTGTGCTATTACCAAAGATTAAAAGAACCATTTATAAGATTGGCCACATCTTGAAGCGAACTTCTAATTAAACAACTTTTAAGGAAAAGTAAGTTTGTAAGTAACTTTTAAAGAAGGCAAGTTAGTTTTACCACCTGTCAAGTGCAATATGCCTCTGAAAAATTCAGAAGTGATTATGATACACAAAGCAAACATAAACATCGCGTAAAATCCGAATAAAATGACTTAGTTTATAGGAAGCACCAATGGTTGAAGAATTCTATAGCGTGCGACAAAAATTTTGATGGCATTACATCAGGTTTAATAAAGCTCAAATTCTTGCAAAAGAACACCGATAAACCTCAAGGCTGATTTGCGAGGCTATTGATATAAGAAAAGCACCATAACTTGGTTGAACGTTGCAGCTCAGACTGCATCTTCCTGCTTTAGTGCCTGTAATTATTATTTAATCGCCGTGGTAGCTCAGTGTCCGGGCGATCGCTTTTAATTTAATATATACTCGAGCAATCTGAATTCAAATCCCGGTACCAATGAATTTGTTAATTTATAATTAACAATTTTTATTGCTGATTTACCACGTGCTCAACGGTGAAGGAATACATCGCGAGGAAACCTTCATATTTAAGGAACAAAAAGTATGTGAAGTCCGCCAATCCGCAGTGGAGCCACGTGGCGGTCTGTGCCCTTATTCCATCTGTATAGAGGAGGCCTGTGCCCAGTAGTGGAACATATATAGGCTGTTACTATATTGACACTGCAATACTTCAAAACACTGAGCTAACTCTGAGTTGATGGGATCAAAATAAATAATGTGAAGTTTTCAGAGTAACCCGTGTTAACTGGAATTGGGAATTGAAACATCTTAGTATTTCTCGTGACCATGCCTCGAAAGTCGACAATTCAATAAATATCTATCAAAAAAATATAAAAAAAAGTTTCATTTAAATTATGTATACTATTCGCATAAATACCATAGACCATTATTATTACACTAACATTACAACTGTCAGCCGAGAAACAACGAATTCATATAATAGATCCGTCAATATGATCAAAGCAAACGCATTTGAGCTATCACGGCCTCTCATTAGAACAGTGTGCAATTAAAGTTATTTGTATTTCTACGGTGGCAGAGCTACAGAGCAGCTCTCGCTGTTTATTATTATCTTACCCCTATATAACGTAGATACCTAATACGAGATGAGCATGCCGTGCTACTACTTGGTTGTTACAACAAGTCTTAGTGTGATTTTGTGTGAAGTGCAAATATAATATTTACTCGTGTACAATTCGTGGGAAGAGTTATAATATAGGATTGACCTAAGTACATACGTTTACATATCTATAAACAAAATTGTTAGTTTATTGAAATAAATTCCTTGATTGAACTCTTAAGGATAAAATGTTAAAAGTATGTCGTTGTGTCCATTGTATGTGTTGTTGTTATAGTATGTCATTTTGTCCTTATAACGTTATAAAAATATACACTTCATATTTGTTTCAAACAAATATGAAGAATATATTTTTTATGGAAAAAATTATAAAAGTGCAATAACAAATTAAAATAAAATTGAAGATGAAAACCAATGCAATTAAGAACAATAGTAAAACACTTACCATTTACATACCAAATACAAACTTGTTGCAAAGAAAAAAAAACTTGTCAGGCATCGATATTCGTTTTTACTTATATCTTATCTTAACTGACGTTGACACTTTTAGCCTATGCGGCTCTGTAAAGCTTCAACGGATCGCCTAATCCGTGGAAATGCTAGTTTCCACGAATTGTATAGACACCACGTCCTGCGGGTCGTTTTTACTTACGACACCAGCGTGAATAAGAGGAGCGCATTCATGTTTTCACAGGTTTGAAATTGCCATTCGAGTCACTTGATGCAGTAGTCAGTTACATGTTTAAGACCACCAAAATCGAATTAAGGTGTCTGTGTCGTTTTGTAAATATATAGCTGATTATTCTGCTGATTATGGATAAGCCAAAAAACATTCTTCTGCACATATTATAGAAATAAGTAAGAATGTTAATAAAAAGTTTTTTTTTTTTAATTCTAAAGACGATTTGGGGCATTCAATTTGAACACTATTAACACACTATTGAAACGAACCACGTGGCAAGTATTTCGTTTTCCTTTATTTACTTTTTATGTGATTTGGTCAAAAATAATTAGATAATAAGTAATAATAATTTTGATCGAAATTAGACAAAAATGTGTTCGTGTGTTCATAAACATTAATTTCTTGCAAACGTTTATCATGCTCAAGTCGCAAAGAGGAAATTGCGGTAGGTAGATGATGGATGAGGCTGGTTTGGTGAAAATATTCAGGCAGAGTAGTTAGGATGTTGCATTATTATGATATGCGTCTGTTGAAAAAAAAAACGTAATTTGGCACAAATAGTTTATTTCTTCATCTAAACGTAATCGTTGCACATTCGTGTTAAGGGTGACGGCTTTTAATATGTCGCAAATTAACCATGTTTAAATTGCAAGGATAAGTAAATTACATATAATTTTTCGTTAAACAAATATTTTAGAGATAGCTACATAAATTATTATAGAATGATGCATAAGAAAACTTCAATGAAATTATACAAATAATTCCTAAAGCATATTACATTAAAGTGATTCATACCAAAAATGTATGTGACCCTTAAAAATATATTCTGAATTACAGTACTTACTAGTCACCCTTATCTACCTGCGACTTGATTTTATATTCCTTTACCGTAAGTTTTGTATATGTACAGTTAAAATAATAGATATATGTATAAGTTTCACGTCTACACTAAATTATCTACAGATAAAATTGGCGTCTCTTTTATGTCACTATGTTATAATTTTATTTAAAATGTCTACTCTAGCTTTTATTCCATAATATTATATTAATTAATATTAAAATGTGTGAACTTCTTGATATTCGCAAGTTGGTTTGTAAACGTTTTTAATATTTAATTATTTCTGGTAAAAGGTGTGTTTTCACAATACTCTTAGCCTCAGCTTATTAAATTATTTAAGACAGCTACGGGCTATTGTTTACTATTGTATCCTAGTAATGTTTTAAAAAGGTATGACAAATTTGTTATATGCTCTGCTCCTAAAATTTGAATGAACAGTCAATAGGATTCTTAAAATATGATTAACAAGGCCAAATTTTGTAAAACCCTACAATCTTTATAAAAACAGTAAAGTACATAAATTTTTCGATCTTTTTGAAAACATATTAAGTACATGATGAATTCAAAACTATTTAAGTATAATGAATTAACTTCGGTGACTATGGTAAATGAATGGCGATCATAATGTTGTTCATATTTTCTTCTCTCATGTTCGCCTTATTATGTCAACCATCTACAAATGTTGGCCAGCTACTCAAGCTATTGATTAATATGGAAAAAAACTTTTAATATTACTATAGCTTTTCAAAAGATGACGAACGTGAAACACGAATATAAAATAGATATTTACTTACGTAACTATATCAAAATTTGTCCTTTAAATATGCGAATTGATGTGCTAATTGGTTAAATTAATTAATATTCCAAAAATAATCTTTTTTTGAATACGTCACATAATCATCATTAACTTCATAAATCATAAAACCAAAAATATACAATTATATACAAAATACACATTTTGCTGAATGCATGTTCGATACACATGTATTTAAGATACAAAAAAAAACATGGAACTGTCATTTTCATGTTTTAAGATTCGTGCACATGTATTTATGAATGTTGCATAGTATATCTATCTATAAATGTAAAGACAAATACTGACATTCTTTTAATATTATACACAGAAATCCATAAGACTTTTAATATCACTAGATGAATCACATCCATTAGAACAATAAATAAGTCATTAATTTTTAACTTTGGTCCAAAAACTGGAGTTTTGGTTTGAAGGCAGCTAAATCAATGTACTTATTTAAGATTAAAATTAAGTATTTATAAAAAGAACTTATAGTCTTAGGTGTTACAGAACATTTTTTAAGAATAAATCAGTTAATCGTATCATCATCAAATTTGCACTGATAGAAAAATACAGTTCGGAAATCACTATGACTATTCGTTATATTGAACTAAATTTATATTTCAAGCAATCGTTTAATGCAGTAGCATTTGGACTTATCAAGATAATATTGCTTATTTTTGTTTGATGTACAATTATTAACTTTTAAAGGTTATATAATAAGTTACATCTATGGGGTGAATATAATCAAAGTGAAATAGATTCAGAAAATTCTAAAGTAAAATCTAGGGTGCAAAATCTAGCACAAATGTGTATCTATGGTTAACTTCTGTCAATTCATTAGGAATTAAAATCAATGGCAGTATTTTGAATTATTTTAAAACTTAAATCTAAAGTATGCATTTTAAAGGTAGAAAATGCTCAAAGTAAATTCGTACGAATGTTGCCATTTTATTTATAATTTAAATAATTATGCTTTCATTGCTTGACATGGTTATATCAAATAAAACTTCTGAAGGATTTCGATATATAATAAAATTAAACGAACAAACGAAAACGAAAATATGTTTTTAATTATTGCAACGTAGGCATATATGTAAATTTTGTCATTATGTCGACGAAATTTGAAATCCATACCGTCTAAAAATCCTCAATTGTCTTATTATAATTATAAATTGTTGGATGGAACAGTTCTTGCGTTCCTTTTTAAAGGCAAATTATAGATAAACAAAGTCTATTATTGACTAGTCTAAATTTAGGATAAAGCACTTTCAACTGTCTGTACTAGCCTCAGCACATTATAAAACGTTATAACATACTCTAACGTCATTTTAATAATAATATCATTTTTATACTTTATTATTTATTAATGTGACTTATGGACGTTAACATCTCCCATTTTCAATTAATTCCTAATCGTACCGTTGATCAAATTGTTTGACGTGATTTGCAGAAAATTTAATCCCAAAATAAGGCAGCTTTTCAAATATGAGAATAATACTTAAATATCAAGACACTCAAATGAACACCGATCGGTTGAGTAACATTGAATAGTCGAGTGGGCATCAAAAAATGTAAGCTCACCAGTGAGCGACTCTTTTCCATACTCCCGACCATCCTCATCTTGAATTTCTATTAGAAATACGAAGTGATCTATTTCTACATGTGAATTCATTTCCAGATTTTTTAGTTTTCAACTCATCCAGGATCTTGTTTCGGGTCTAAGTTCGCACGTCTCTCTTGCAATGCAGCTAACAGTGCCTCTCGAACTTCTCTTTCCGAACTTCTCCATAACCTAATAAGTTCTTCTTCCGATAGTTGAGATAATTCAGATCTTGTTCCGGTTTGTGTAGGCTTTGTATAAATAGGAGCAATAAGTAGGTTTTTATCTTCAGATACCATTATTTCAACACTAGCACGATGTGTCGGAATATCAATACTTAAGTATTTGTCTGACCTTTCAGAAACGTCTTGGTAGGAACGAGTTGAAGAACCTTCTACTCGCCGGACCATAGGAGAGGGCGTACGAAGACGGCTATTAATATCAGGAGGAGAATTAGTCAAACAACTTACATCACGACTCAGTCGCCTGCCGATATTTAAACTAGTTTTTTCGTAGATTGATGTTGAATCTGAGTCTAAAACTGAGTCTGTACTAAATCTTCTTACATTTAATCCAGCCAAACTGCATCTTTTTCGTCGGGTTTTCGGTGATCGTAGTTGTCTTGGTGAGCGGCCTTGTCTTGGTGATCGGCTTGATACATCCGGGGATGGGGATAAAAATTTTGATTCAGTAATTTCTTCTGAAACTTCAGAAGTTTCTATGGCCACATTTTCCTTTATAGAATCTAAAGAGTGATCTCGCCCTTGTTGAACCCTGATAAGTAATACATATTTGTATATCTAAGATTCGGCACAGTGAATTAGGAAAATAAATGAACACTTAAATAACAATTACCTCCTTATTTCTTGAATCATTTCGAAAAACTGCGCTTTACTTTTTCTCCTTCTCCGCTGTTCGTGTTCCTTCTGAAACAAATGTGTATTCCTGTCGTAACCCATCATTTTAAACTGTCTTATATTTAGCCTTGTCTTTGAAAAAATAATTACCCTTTTAACACTTTTTTGGAAGAGGGAGGTGAAGTGGCCTTGGCGAATAGTGTTAACCAATTCGCGAGCCGCGTGATGTGGCGACACCAGTTCGACGCAATTTATAAACCTGTACAATTTCTGTAACAATAGAAGATTATTATAATAATTTAACAAATACGGGTCTTACGGCGCAGTTTTTAAGCTATATTAGTTTCGACGGCACAGGTCGTGGAATCGATTGCCACCTTTAACAAATATTTGTATAAACTACAAATAATTGTTCGGGGTCTGTTCTGATCGTTTATACGTGTAAAATTTATATCTGTAAATCGACATAATAACACATTATATGTCTGTCTTACAATACAGAAAAGTTTTTTCAAAGAAAAGAATAAGAAAATGAAACAACAAGTGAATAATGCGTTCTAAATTATAAGCATTTGGTTAGCAGATTACAGCCCTTTTACAGTATAACACAAGTACAAAACAAATGTAACCACGGCAATTCAGAAAGATTAAGTGTAGTCGGCGAAGACAAGTAGCTCGTTCAGCGTTAAAATCTGCAGCGAACTGCGGCTCACTCGACATAATCCGACTAGAAACGCTCGTGGCTTAAAGTTGAGTAGGGTGAATACATTGTCGTCAAGGTCCCGCTTGAATATAGAACGTACGTCGTGAAGTAAAAAATATTCGATAGAATATTTATTGAGGGATCCATATTATCTATATTTTTCTTTCAAATTGAAAGAATTATTATTCAGTTGTTATTTAATATGATTATTATTTTAAATATTATGCCAATAACGATGACAATTTCCTCCTGTTTTTCCGTGCGAATTAAAATTTGAAGGTTTTCGTAATTTGAGTATATAATAATACACAAACGAGTACGTACAACGAACTGTTATTAATTTATTTACTTTTTTCGTTTCACTTATTTTGAGCTGATACTAGATTTGATGCTAACTATAGGGAAAGAGGTTTTTACTCACTGAATTATTTTTTGAGTTGTAAGAGTAATAATTAGTATTTGTCCCTTTGAATTTCCTTGAAAATGTATTAAAACAAGCTATTGAATTATTTAATTTTAAGTAAAAGATCTGGTATGTCGCAGATTTTTACGGTGGATTGATCTGGTGATACACGATATCATTACGACTTAGAAAGCGATAAAAATGTTTTAATTACCTTTTTCTTTTATTTACGAAACGAAATTATAATGAATAATAAAATATAATTAAGCAAAAATATATTAACGCATGCACTGTATCAATATATTTTTGAAATCACATTTGAATAGCAAAAATAAATACCTGGCTAAAGAACATTATGTTTCTGCTTCTCCAAATTGTCCCCTTCGGTTGATGTCGTAAAATTGGTAAAGTGTACTTATAAAACAGGTGTTCTAGGATCAAAATTAAACAGCCGACTACCATGCCAACACCAAGAAGTATGAAAACACCCGCAACAGCAGCCACGCCTGCAAAAAGGAACCGTTGCGTTTAATTTTTTACTTTACAGAATTATATTATATCGATCTGATATTGTATCGATTTGATATTGTAGCAATTCTAAAATGTAAACTCAACCTTTTTAACATTACATTTTCTTATAAAAATGTACAAGGGATATTTACGCATTTCTCTTTATATTAAATTTTCGCGACAATGGGCACATATCATTTTATGTTATCCGTGTTTATCACTCAAATACGACGGGAGTTTGAAACACATTTTTTGGATTACGTTGACGTTTACGTACGAGTACTTAAATTTATATGACGACATACATCGTGTGACGTAGCGTACGTTAAACGATGTATGTAGCCATATAAATTGGAATTATGTTACATTTTTATTTCCGTACGTCGCGTTATATCTTACACCGTGAAACCCTTCATAAATCAATGCAAATGCAATGTGCAAAAGTAATGTAATAGAGTTTTTATTCCGGTAAAAAATAAAAGATCATGTATACAGTTGGGGTACTACCACAATTCGGTCAAATTTAAAAATAAATTATCCGGGAATTATGTGCTAATTAAAATTTTTAAATTTTACTTCTTAGTAAGGCAAGCCGGACTCTTGGGCTTGTATGGTAGTACCGCCACTGCTTGTTTATTGTAAAAGTAATCATTATTTTAATTTACTATAAATGATAGATGTTAAATATGTAAAGAAAATTTATTGTTATAGAAAGTATAAGCTTCACTTTTATCGTTAGTACTGAAATTATAAATAAATTCTGTATTTTGGCGATAATATTAAATCAAGTTAAGACTCACATGAAATAAAATAATTATGTTAGGGATTATAAAATTAATTGAACCATAATAAAATTTAACATTTAATAATATACACATAAAATTGTGTTTAATGGACAAAATATTACAAATTGGGCTGTAAGGGAATTCTAATCTCATTATATTTCAATTTTCTTATCAAGCCATCGGGGGTCCTCTCTAATAAGAGGTAAACACACTTTGCGTGCCCTCTAATTTTTTCAACGATAAATCCTTTGTTTAATCTTTTAGGTCGGCTGGTGGTAACACGTCTCCCGCCTCCCCATAGCGCGGAGAGTAGGATTAACTCGGGGTGGCGATAAATTCTAATGAAATTTCCGGCAGAGACGAACCAGCTGACTCAATAGGTATAAGCATGTTCGCTATAATAGTAGTACAGCACCGTTCAACATTTGTCTTACAACGACAGTTACGCATATTTGAGTGACAAGACTGCGTTCTTAATGACGAGCGACTAAATTTTGTATTTTTTTCTATTTGCTATTGATATTTATTGTAAAATAAAATAAACATACCCAGAGGTTTCGGTTGGATGCCATAGTCTGGACTTAATTTGAAGCAAGGCAATGCGCCATACCATTTTTCGGTAAGGATGTCCATGTAGCCATTAGACGAATATTTTGCTATAACTGCTGATATACTGTCCTGAATGGAAATTTACAAAAAATAAAAAATACATTCAGACTTAATACATATGAATAATGTGTATCACTTTCTTTAACAACATTAGTATTATTGGGGTGAATTTTTGCCAAAACACAACACATATAAATTTAGGTTCACACATGTCTTACGTTTACTATTTGGGAATTCAAAAATAATTTGTCCGTGGATATCTTTACAATCTTTAAAAGAATCTCTAAAGTCAGTTGTTGCATTACAAGATTTGTGACAATAACGTTGATTGACTTTTTGTGACTAAATAAATAAAGTGACAGTGATAAAATAACGGACACATAGGCCTAAACTATATGACAACGTACTATCGATCACGCTATTAGCAGTCTCGTGTGCACCATTCATCAATCTTTGCCCGCTTATATCCGAAGTCATTCCGCTGTCACTCAAACCTTCTATGTATCTCTTTCTTCCCATGTAGATATGCTCTGATAAACGTAGACGTTTCTGCCGGCGACCCCATTAGGGGAGTGATATAACGTATACGTGCGGAACATAATACGCACTTTCCAAATATTATGTAACATGTCTAAAAACTATTACTTGTCTACAATGAAATATCTTTATCATACCTTTAGAGGGAAACCTTTAGACATTCCGATTGCATATGTATCTTTAGAGAGTGCATGGTCTCCGACTTTCTGCAGTTTGCAACCGTGGTCTGTGGCACGGTAATAATCCAAAACTGGTGTATCGGCTATCAACAGATCTAGAGTACCATTCCTTAAATAAAGTACAAAAGTTTCCTTTATGTAGATGATTTGTATTACATCTTATATTTATATCATAAATAAGAACTAATAAGAAATAATAAGAACATTTAAACTAAAAATCCTGGTTTAACAAATGCATAGATAAGTTAAAGCGTATAAAGGCCTTAATCGCAAAATTTTATTATTTTATTTCATGGACTTTAACTAAATGTGGATTCTACGACGTTAAAATATATGTAGCGCTTAAATAGCGGTCGTAACCACAAAAATCCCTCATAAAATTCTTTTCAGTGATATAATCTATTTCCCTCACTCATGTGAATGGTAGTGTATATTTTTTAATATTTAAAACTATTTTCTACCCTTTTCGACATCTTCATTTAAAAAAATATATATTTTATAACAATACCTTAATCGCTGAATGCCTTCCTCGATGTCTTGCAGAGCATATCGTCGCATTTGTTGAGCTAATTGTGGGTTGTTTCTTTGGACGTAGTATTCTGCAACCGAAGATTTTGCAGTTCCCACTCGCAAAGAGAGCCACTAAAAGAGAAGAAATTTTCAAGTAATCATTGTAAAGTAACAACATATATATATATATATATCCATTTACTTGTAACTTGACTTACGTTACTCCGGCCTTGATAGTCGTCAACAGCGTTATGAAAAAAAAGACCCGCTATGAGCGCTGCTATGTTGGCAGTGTAACTAGCTACAAATATCACAGAAAATCCACCCCAAACATTAATAAGAAATTTGTTAGGCCAACTTTTAGGTGCCTTAAATGCTACAAGGTGACCGCATAAAAGACCCCACATTACCCATAAAGCGCTAGATATACTAAAATTCTTAGATCTTTGGCGACCCCAAGGATTTAAGCCGAATGGCGATAACCACTCGTATATAGCAACGGCAATTGCTGTAACATTTAAAGATGTAAATATTGCAATCCACAATTCTGGCGAAAACGGAAGTAAGAAAGCTAAAAGCGGTATGTCTGGACGTTGATTTGGGGCAGCTAAAATTGAAATACCGCTAAAAAAATATGGCTGACTGAAATCAACAACTTCGGCTCTTGCTGCTGACACACTAAGTGCAGCAAATGACATATGTGCAGCACCGGAAACCAAGTCGCCTATAATGCCGTTCCATTTTTCAACGTTTTCATGTGTATCTTGTTCAGTTGTGTGATGTTCTACTAAAATCCTCTCGTCATTCTCGTTGTATTTGGTATGACGGCTTTCCTGTTTAGACCAAAACCCGTTTACAGATTTCTTTTCAAATATTCTCCGAAATGGTCTCACTAATTTTCTTGCGCCATATAAGCCATCGTCGACTATATACAAATGAAAATCGAATTCTAATTCTTGAGCTATATTCTCTAGCAAGTCCATTGCGAGTCCATAACAACAATGTGTGGCCATTCTTGAGAATGTCGTGGGCTTAGGAGTAGGAAAAAAGAAATCACTAGTGTCTTGATCACTTTCTCTCTCCAGTTCATTGAAGACGAGAGTGAGATTGTCTCTATCAGAGGTTTGTGGACGGTGACAGGTTAGCCCTCGTAAGCATTGGCCGTCTTCGTCTAGTTCGCCTTCCATAACGAAAGGAGGGGCCAAAGCCGTTACGATACGAAATATTGTTCGTGCACCCGCTGATTGGCCATGCGCAACAAGACGTCCGCCCGGCCAGACTATAGTATGTAGATGAACATTTCTACCCTTCACATGGCCCACCTGCCTCCACACATTACCACCCTGAGGATTTGAAATTAAATTTAGAAAGGAAAATGTTGCGGTTAGGGCCGACTCGGGTTTTTCAATTACACCAGCCAGCGCTGCAGCTGCCGCTATCCGCATTTCTCTAAAATCAGAAAAGTCTAGCTTTAATAAACAAAATTTACGTACAAAAAATCACAAACACGTATTGGTAACATTTTATTGTGGTAAACCTATCTCTTATTAAAATGCCTTCGGCTTGAAATAAATCAGTCGTTATAAATAGTCAATTATAAATCATCAAGTTTTGAAGTCAATGTTAGCACACTGTCCTGACCTATATGTATAGATGTAATTTTTCGTTCGTTAATATACCTATATTTCTTACTTGGATAACCTTCCTAATAATTCTAACTGCGCAAAATTTTTGTCAACTGTACCATACCAAATTATCTTGAGGAATATTAATGATCTTATTATACTGTAGAGCTTTTTGTGGACCAAAATGCGTGGAATGGGATTGAATCGTATGTGGGATAGATATTATTGTATTAAGGTAATACTGTAACGATATTTTAAAAGAGCAACTGTTGAGTTTTTCACCGGCTCTTCTCAGCAGAACTGCATTCCGAGCCGGTAGTTTTCTCACAAATTGTGATGTAAAAATGACGATTCATAAGTGCTTGTAAAGGCCTATTTGAGTAAAAATATTTTGATTTGATTTGATCAAGGGTATTTGGGTTGACAGATTACTATGAGGAACATAAAGATCGTGGTAGAAGCAGTAAAAGTCTAGACGATCGATGTAATAAAAGGAAGATGATTGCGAGCGACGACGGATTACGCAGCAAGTTAGTCAGGAGTGCGTAAAAATATGTTCTCTACTGACCTGACCTATTTAAGTGACCCACTTTCTAAATGTACATAAAAATAATTATTTTCCGCATCATGTCATGTTAACAAATAGCTATCGTTTCATTAAGTCGGCGTGTCGAATCTGGATATGGGCCAAAACTATTCGACGCACATTTTTTCATAGTTTGCAAGACTGTACTTGTTATCTAAAAAAAAGTGATGTATCATGGACAAGAATGATCTAAAAAAAATCACTTATACACATTATTTTTCTTTTGGATGAATAAATCAGGACCTTTAAATGATTATGTAAAATCAACTTAGTTTTTGAAGGAATACTTGTAACAAGCACTTTCATATTTATAATATAAATAAGGATTTTTGATATTAACAATTATAGAATTAAAATATTTACCATTTGAATACCATGTAAATTTTCCTATTTTCAATGAAGTAAATTATATTCTTGTATAAGTTGAAGTCGTAAAATATTGGACGGGTCGCTTAAACTAATAATATGACTTTCTGTCTATTAAGATTTTAAATGTTGATTTTAACTTAGACCTTATTTTTATTTTTTTATTAAGACAATATGTCGTCTTATAATATAGAAAAGAAATTCGCAGGAAAATACAAAATTATTAAAAATAAAATAAAATTAATAAAATTTATTACATATATTTATACTGCCTGCCTTCGTGGCCTAGTGGTATACCGTCCGCGTTTTACAAATCGGAGGTCGTGGGTTCGAATCCCGTTAGGGCATTACGGGTTGTTTACTCGATTGCCTGGAAAGTAAGATGATCAATGCGTCCGATGGGCATGTAAAAAGTTAGTCCCGGCTTCTTATCGACGCCATCTGGCGGTGGCTTGGGCAAGTCGGTATTAAGAGTTCGGTTTAATGTCACCGCCGTTGCACCTGATTTCTCTTCGGTCGTGTTGGTTATCCGTCCCGTCGGTCTATATGAGCAAAGGAAGAGTGAGTGCACCTGTGTCTGCCCAAACGCTTGTGCACTATAATATATCC
>DWHO01001645.1:0-14892 GCA_018247575.1 Eurytides lysithous rurik | reverse complement strand
TAAACCTGCATAGTACCTACACGTCTTTTTAATGTACAATCACCCGTTAAGCTAAAATAACCCTAATGCCTTAAACAGATTTAGTTGACGCTGTCATTCTTTTGTTCAGTTTAAGCGAAATGAGTAGCCAAAAATACGTCTTCATTCCAATCTGGAACGTTGATCCAAGGTGGGATTGTCGTTCATGTATACCGTATATAGGTGTGGAAACAGACAGCTCCATTGGCTTTGATACATCGTACCGCCGATTGGACTCCCTCGACGTGCACGATGAAACTCTGTCCAGAAAGGACGCCACTTAAAGCACAAGAACGAATTGATGGTGTGGTGGAGTAATTTACGGTGGTATAATAAGTAATTTATGGTATCATGGTATCTTATACACAGAACACGATGTCCAAGATATCCGAAGCGTGGCTTTTGGCGCTGGAGATGTGCAACGACTTGTTACAGTTACCCTAGTGTCATACCCCATGTACCCCACATACAACTTAGCGGATAGGTCCCCCGCCATTATGGCAGGGGGATTGTCACTATTGTCTTTGGAGACGAAGGGTATTACTGGAAGACAATATGCTGTGAACATGTGTTTCTCCCACCTGCATAAAGACATACTCCGACGGAATGCATACTTTCAAATGCACGACAACTTATATGCTGTGCAGTTTTTATTTTATTTACGGGGAAATGCCTACGCATACACGGCCTTGCGGGGGCAAGGACAGGTCCGCCTCCGCAGCCCCTTCTCCGAACACAGCACAGCAAAATATAAACCCGATGTAAGATCAATCTTGGAAAGCACTCGTCAATTACTAGAATCTGTTGCGAATACAATGATATTAATGATTCTCTGCACCATTTCAAAGACAATCTGCATAAATACTTAATTAACTAAATATGTTTTATTTTTCTTTCAAATTTTTATTTAAGTATTTTTATTATAGTTACATAATTTTTGTTTTATAATTAAAATTTAGTATGTAGTATTTTAATTGTATGTCGTATCGTTTTAAGTTAGATTTTTTTAAATGTAAATTGTAATTTTGTATTGTAACTTTATGTCAATGTCGTGTACGTCTACAATTGGTTCTTACTTCAGATTTCTCAAAACTGTAAACAACTGGTGAATATAATTTTGAATGTAAGCACTGTTGATGTACCTGTTAAATAAATAAATATATATATATAAAAGTTATTTATCGAATTATATAAACTGACAGCGAAGTGAGGGTCGGCAACGAAACACATTAACGATGCGAATTTGTGCGATTTGTTCTTGTAAGAATTTCGACTGTACAGTTGGAAGAATTTATAAATTAGGGCAGAATTCGGTTTTTGCTTTTCTGCTTTTGGACTTAAAGTTTTAAATTCAGTGTCGCTTCGCTCCTCCAACTTTAGGTAAATCGAGGCACTTACATAAACATCGCAAAAACAGAGCAATAAATTCAATTGCGTTGAGAGTTGTGTACGCCAGCTGGAGTCGAAAGCTCTTAGAAACCAAGACGCCTTTACATTGCAAAATGATAATAGGCTGACTTACATGACAAAATGATAATGCTTATAAAATAATTAGGCGCTTTATTTTACTTTTTCAGTGACCAAAGTATAATTTAAAGGAAACTTTGTTTTATTTGTATTGCTATAATTTCTACGTGGTAGCGATAAGGTATAGTAGTTGATATGTACATATATCAACTACCATATATTCTTTTTTGGTGTTGTAACCGAAAGCCGTGATTGGTGAAAAATTGTGTCGTATGGAAATCGAGTTAAATTTTGTCCAGGAATTATAGGCTATTCAAATGTGGAGCTCCAGGTCTTGAGGTGGTTGTAATGAGTACTAAAATTTATTTTGTAAACATATAGGGAATTTGTCGTAGTCATTAGTTCTCTTAAGTTTTTTGGCCGCTTTGCTAATTAATTTCCATGTTTGTTGTGGTGTACTTTGGTCCAGTAGAAATCTAAGCTTTCGCTTTGTCTTGCTAAGTTGTCGAAGGCGAGATTTACTGTCAGAATGTGTTCCGATTCGAAGGGCAAAATTTTCAGTGTAATCAATGGTTATGGAGATAATTGACATCTTAATTATTTATGTTATGAACGCAAGACAGGAGACAACCGGGTTTTGTGTGTAATTGTGTTATTATGGGCAGTTGCGGACCTGTTCACCTCGTCACTTTGTCTCCCAAAAACATATACTATACTTTTTTAATAAAGAATAGCCACATAAATGCTGAATAAGAATAATATAGAAAAGATTAAATAATTATGATGTTAACAATTATATAATCTTATCTACAACTTGTTTACAAGAAAATAATGTCACGTTAACGTTTACTGAAGATATTTAACAGAAATAACACGTTTGGCATATGAAACGTACAAAATCCCTATACCAGTAGTATATAACTTCATCGCACCTTGGCCCAAACATTTCATGTGTTCTAAAACCATGGAGGGGCCATGTTTAGAATGGTAAAACGTGTTTGCAGTCAGCAAGTGCCCAATTTAAAAAAATCAAACTTGAATCTGTAACGTAAATAACTAATAAGCATTACATCAAAGCTGGCTGTGTGACGTAACCTTTGAATATCGTGACCTATCTATACTTTATGGATTATTAATTATTTTAAATGCGTAAAGTTCAGGATTGAACTAAAAGATGTCAAAGGTAAATGATAAAATGAATCTGATTAATGGCGCTTTTTCAAGAGTCTATTGCCTTTAAGTGGTAAAATTTATAACGGTGATAGAGTAGATGCAGCTGAATAGTGGCTCGAACCGGATAAGTACCACGACTTCACAGAAAATCGGCGTAAAGTGGTTTTTAACAAACATTTATGCTTCCGCGTTCCATCCGGTGAGTAAGATGACCACTAGCCCATCCCTTCCTCCTTCTCACTCCCCTACCTACCTCTTCTTTCATCCCCGGTGGATTCCTTTCGCTTTCTCTCTCCTCTTTGCTCCCTCACACTCCCCCTCCCCGTCTCTAACCAGAATTCCCCTCCTTAAAGGCTGGCAACGCATTTGCTAGTTCTATTACGCTGCAAAAGTCCATGGGCGGCGGTGATCACTTAACATCAGATGAGCCGCTTGCACGTTTGTCAGGCTAATAAGTACGTAAAAAAAATTGCAATGTCCATTCTAGCATGAATATTATTCAAAAGCATTACGATATTTTTATAATTTCAAATAGGAATGCTTTACTCGTGTATGTGAAATAAGCTTAGTATTAATACATATATGAAATTTCACACGCGAAAAATATTTGCGGTTTACATGGAATTGGAACGGTTCCAATTAACCTTTTTACCTGAATGGAAACGATTTTCTTTTTATTAAAGTACTCATCGGGGGATCATATTTAAATATGTTTGGTCTATGTGTGCTAAAAGGTATACGCACTTCTATAATTATGCGAATATCGTATGCATCACATGGCGTAGACGGTGCTTATGCGATAAGTTTTAGCAAAATCTCATAGACATAAAATAACCATTACTATTTATTTATTTATCGCCCACATGAAAGTTAAATATTTATTAATTTTAATATTTGCTTGCTTCATAATCTGCTGATTTTCAAACATACTTCCATTCCAATTCAATTTGTCACGTCAATTGTCCAAACACCTTACAACATGTTTTCCTACATTTTACGGATTCACTGGTACAGAATTCCAATTGGCATTATGTTCCCATTGTAATACGTGGATGATGCTCTTTTTATTATTCGGGCAAATTAAAAATAATATATTTCTAAAATAGCTTCATACATAAATCCACATCTTTAATTAATTCTACGTGTGCAACGATTAAATATTACTAAGTGATCGAGCAGTGTTCGAAATTCGACCGCAATTCAATACATTTTCAAGCAGTAACAGTATGGCGAAGGTTAAAATTATGAATTTTATCATTCAATTTATTAGAGATTTAACAAATATTGTATGTAAATACACTGCGACATGCAAGCTATCGCCAAGCTAAGGCAGCTGGATGACCTTTGTCATCTAAGGATAGCCTCAAAATCAACGCTCGGAAGACACAGACGCACCCAGAGTGGAAACTGGCTGCCACTAATAATAAGTGCGATCCAGATGGAGAGCGTGACGCAGTTCACTTCTTTTTGCAGTATCATGTTAAAAAGAGAAGGAATGAAGGGGGATGGTTCTTCCGCTCCACAGCTAGTACGGAGTGGTATCAAGGTAACGTCGACCTGCACAGTTACTGCAGACTACAGACGATACGTGAGCACTTCCGCAAACTTTTTATATCGATTATTTGAGAAATCCGATAAATATACGAAGCTCTCTGGTGGTAGCTGCGGAAAATTTTCCACCATGCCACATCCGTATGGGAATGCCCGCGTAGCGCCCTCCTCGACCCGGTCGACGAAGAGGCCAAAAGTGACCCCACCGTCTGGGGTTCCGCGTTCTCTATTTAAACACACAGTAGTTCAACAAGCACGGTAGGAAGACTTCACTTTCGATCACAGCGAAACACTCACACCGCGTACACTGAAACACCTGTGTCCCGGGGCGGTTCACACCACCCTAGGGGTTTCCGCTTTTAACAGACAGCTGCGGTCCAGTTCCGTACACTGGATCAAGACTTTCCGTAGTAAACAATCTCGCAGTAAATTTTATATTAGTGAAAACTTTGATACAACACGCATATCCTAATGCGTGACCCTGCAGGGCGTGGGAAAAAATAATTCGTGGAAACTAGCGTTTTCACGGATTCGGTGATCCGATGAAACTTCGCCCGACCTCAACTTATATGGCAGTCTAAAAATCTAACCAATAAATTGAAACTGAAAATCTTTCGCTTCAACATAAACATGTTCCTGCTATGGGTGCGAAACATGGAGAGTTACCAGAAGCATCTTGCATTAGATCCAAATCTTAATTAACCGCTGTTTCCACCAGATTTTCGGTATCGTTAGGCGAGCAGATCATAGGTGGACTTGAATTGGTCACACTTCCCAAAGAGGTCCTAATCAAACGGCCCCACTTTAACCTGGTCTTGTGAGGAACGTCGAATGTCGTCACAATGGAAGCGGATACGTAGCCATGCCAAATTGTATGGACTTGAAGAATAAGCCCTAGATGAAGTGCATAGACCAAGATAGAACGCGATGGCAGAGAACCGTAGACGCCCCAATCTTCCGTAGGTATTTAGGACCTTAGGACAGATAAGTAAATTCCTGCACAGGGAATGCCTCCTCAGAGTAATAATAAAACCTAATAGCATATTAGGTGTTCAAGATTTCACTTTAAACATTTATTATAGTATTAAAACAAGTGTAAATTAACGTAAAATCATAATATGTAACATTGCAGCATAGTATAATAGGATAATTACTAAAATGCATTACAAGATGAAATCGGATAAGCGACGGTACTGTGATAATTCAGAACATTTGTTTTTCAATTAGTCTTTACAATTAACAAATGTATTAACCTAGTTACCGTTGTTTGTAAAAGCTATACTCGCAGACAGTTAAGATTTCCCGTACATTCAATCCAATTAGTCTTGTACTAAAGAGAATAAATATTAATTTTAACGTTGCTGCTAGAGGTTCTTCGTTGATTGCTATTTTGCTAGAAATTCTAAATCGATTAGTTGGTTTTAGAGCATATATTATTCAAGTCAGGTTTTTAAGGTTAATAATTATTCAAAATCGATTTAATTGAGTCACTTCATTTTCTTCCAGACATATAAGTTGTAGTTTGTATATTACTGAAGTCTCGAATACTTTACAGTATTAATTTGCATGCAATATAACTTTTTTTGAATTTTTTAAAATTGTTGCACCTGCACCTATAAATTTTATCTCCACGCCCCGGGTGGACTTTTGGTCGTTGGGTTGTTAGTTAGGCTAGGAAAGAATACGTCAAGACGTAAAGTCCACTCTCTCTTGAAGGTCATTGCAAAAAACAATAAATTAATAAATAAAACGAGTAACGACATAAATACTGTGTAACAATTAAAATATTGCAGGATATTGAAATAATCCGAAAAGGCCGGGGTTAACAAACCGTAATATCGTGTAAAACATTTTCCAAAACTACTATACACGCATTTAGATACCTAGCAGTGACACAATTAACTACACTTGTCGAAATAAATAAATATTATAAAAAAGAAAATAGTTCTAAAAATATATATAATTGTTTTATTATGCCCAGTAGTGCCTGGTTAAAAACATTTTTAGTATATATCAGTCATCAATCATGCTTAGCATACCTCTTAAATAAATGGACGTCGCTTTTCATTGTTGCTGACCAATATTGCTGTTTATATTGTATACAATAGCAATAGTAGGAACATTTAGAGTTAGGACTTACTAAGTTAAATGTCTATCAGATGATTTTTCCCTTTTAGTACATGCTATTTAATCGATGACAAGCTTTCAGGGCTAGCTAGAGGCTTATGTGAGGTGTAATGATTGCCGAAGTATGCAGTGGAACTAAATAAATACAAATTAAAGAATTTATGCCACCGAGCTTCCTACGACAGGAGTTTTGTTCTACATTGTTGAATGATTATACTATATGCCCTTACGATTCTTATACTAATCTATAATAGAAGATGATTGCGTCGAATATAGCACAATTAATCGTTAGATAACGAAGACGTATCGATATTAATTCCGTGTGAAATGTAATTATCGTACAATCGCACATTATAATTAATTAATAGTCGACAACTTAGCACAACGAAGTTGGTCGTCGTCAATAAATTGATAAAGATTTATTGACGACTAAAAATTAATAATCGGAATGTAGTTAATAGAATGATTAAAATTGTGCGTGTGTAGACGGAAGTCTTATGCGTTTAAGAATTTTTTTTTTACAAGCCAATCACTTCACAAAGTGCGCCATCACAAATGCGTTTTTTGACAATTTCTATTTTTAATTATTTATTTATTTTCTACAATTGTTTAGGGGACGTGTAATCATTCGAATAATTTTAGATTTTATTCAATTTACTAAATTTCCTGAATTTCCTTGTTTTCTTATTAGGATAAAAAGGGACGCGAAGGGCAAATTATGCACATGATCGTAAGCAAAACCCTTATCCTTAACAACACATTTTGATACTTGTTTGTCTAGATTTAAGATAGGATAGAGATATAATAATAATATCATAGAGCATCTTACACATTGCCATCTGATCCCAAACTAGGCAGAGCCTGTACTATGGTAATCAGACAAATGATATACATAGTTATATATTTTTTTAAATATATAATCATATAGATAGTTAACATATGATAAGGTATTAGTTCTGTGTCTGGGACATAGAACAAATACCTATGCTCATCGCACACAAATGTTTTGTCCTGGGTGGGAATCGAACCCACGATCTTTGGCTTTGCAGTCAGAGGCACTAACCACTACACCAACGGGCCAGTCTTTTTATTTCAGTTTATAGGACGGCTTTTGTCTACGCTCAGTAACTATGCTGTTAACATCCTAACAGGAGCACAGTATATTTTTTTTAACGCTACCCTCATTGTATGATAGAATTATCTTATGTTACAAGAGCTTTTTACACACATAAATTTCACACGGACAAACGCTAGATCCGGAACAATCATTTGCGGTTCGTACAAACATTTGTCCCGGACGCGAATCGAACCCACGATCTGCGACGCCGAAACCAATAAATTAGAAACTGCGCCGGGTCATCAAGTATTGCTTGTACACTACTAGTCGGTGCTAAAAGCTGTTCTTATCTGTTACATTACTTCAGCTAATCAGTGAGTTATAATCCTTCAAAGGTAATGGCACTTCAACGACTGGATTGCGGCAGATTTCAGACGCAAATTCAAAAGGAAATGATATGAAAAACCTATGGAGGTCAAAATGGTTACATATGTTTCTATAATGGTCTGTATATTTAAAAGGAAATAAATTCCTATAAACCTATACAACTATACAGTTATTATTCTTAAATCTTATTGTATTACTTCTAAGGTATCTTCCGAATACGAAATCACATAATTAAGAAATTAAAGAATATAAAACACGAAAGTTCTAGAAGCGAAACAGTCATTTATTTTTAATATTATTCGCGCCAATTTATATATTCACCTAAATATATGAATACAAATTATCTTGCAATAATTCACTTAAAATTCAGTTTTAACTACCCGTTTCGTTATTATTCATATCTCGTATTAGGTTTCCGTTTTGAACCCGTAGCGTATTGATAAAACAATTTAACACCGTACAATATGGCCGAGAGCGACCTATTTCATTTTAAAATGGAAAAATATATGAAAATTTTATTAAGGGTAATGAGTTTTGCAATAAAACCACGAATGACATTTAAAAAGATAATCAAATGAAAATGAAAGATACACGATTTACATGATGGCTTTGTTACATATTCATAAGGTTCAATACGGTTTAATGACACCACTAACATGTATTAAGCAAGTGGTAGCGTAATGTTACAATAAGTACTAAAAATAGAAGATTTTGTCTTAGTTTGTATCTACTTATCATCACTTCATATTATTTACTAAAATGTTACATTTCAATATGAAATTCCGTTATATTTAATGGTGTCGGTTTCAAGATAAATAAAAAAGCAACATATTCTTATATTATGGATGTCGATATTGGCTGTCCTTTGCCGTTTCAAAGCTCCCATAAACATACACAGATGACCGTATAGATATATGAAGTTTTTATGTTTGTGTTACCATCCCACGTTTTCGCTACGATGGCGAATGATTCCAAATTATTGGATTCATACTTTATCCCTTCACTCAATAAGTAATAAAACCATTCACAACATAGCAACCATCTTCTATCACGCTATATCATATGACATTAAGTTGATGATGAGATGAGACTTCACAACAATGACCAAATATAAATCAGCATAGTAATAAAACCTCAAATATCTAATTCAAGTTATAAATTTGACTATAATATATGAAATTTATTTCTTAACCCTATCGGACAAAGCTTAATTCGTATTATCATATTCAATAATTCAAGAAAGTAACACGCGCAATTTACACTAAAGAATTTCACAAACCATTCTCAGTAGAAACATAGCGTTTTCATGTCTACACGCATTATTAATGTGCCTTAAGGAAAAAAACAACTAACATCTTTTTTATGGAGAAGGCGGCAAACGAGCAATCGGCTTACCTGATAGTAACCACTAACCACTGCCCGTGGTCGTTCGCAATATCATTTTCAGGTGCGTTGCTAGCCTTTAATGTGGGAATATTAAAGGAAAGGAGGGAGGGAGAGATGGACTACCAGTCTACAAATAATAAGGAAAGACACACAGATTAGATACACAGACTCGATCCATCGATGCCGCAATTAATCAACATTGGCTTTCCGTAAATCCTTGCCAATTTACTAATGCAGCAATTCGTATCACGTTTTATAGTCGTGATCAAAGGATTTTGAGTTATGGGCTATTCTCAGCGATTGTAAAAGGATTACTAAGCACATTGTTTATAGTTACGACCAAGAAATTCATATCCTGATTTTTGAGCAAGATAAGATGAGATTTGTTTGATAGTTGCCACTATTTATTTATACAGTACTATACTGTAACATCGTGGTATATAGGCATAAAAATGATTATAATAATATAAATTACGAGTTGTCTTCAATTAAAGCGGAGGCGTGAAAAGATAATCAGGGAGGATAGGAAGAAATAATTCCAGGCTTGTTTGTATGTAAATCTGAAGTGGATAAGAATGGAGGATCCATTCTTATCCACTTCAGTTTTACACAGTGGCGGTACAACCAAACAAGCCCAAAAGCCTGGCTTGCCCTACTAAGGAGTAAAATTTATAAATCTTAATTAACACATAATTCCCGAATAATTTATTTTTAAATTTGAGCGTTGCGGTTTGAGATAGGTTGAAAGCATTAAATATGTCGCCTAGCAATAATACAACTTTCATACTTCCCATAATAGTAGTGATATTGAGTAAAGTTGTGATATTGCTACGTCAATAGACGAAGACTATTGACGTGTCCTCCCGACTGAATCCGGCCACGGCGGCTGATTTACAAACGATCAGCCAAGTGAGTTTCTCGGTGGTAAAGCCGCGCAGCTTTCCCGCTGCTGAATGGGCGATGGTCGAACCTAATAAGTATCACGTAAAGAGGAAGTGTTTTTACTTCCTTCCGCGTTTCATCCGGTAATTGAAGTGGCCGGTGGCCCATCCTCCTCCCCTGCGATTTTCCCTCTCTCACTCTCCTGCCTCCATCCCCACCCGTCCTCTCTCCCCTTACTCCCCAGCTATCATTATCCCTCCCTTTGCAAGTTCTGTCATATTGTAAATGTCCATGGGCGGCGATGATCACTTACCTATTGACATAGACACACTTTGACATTTGTAAAGAGTTGAGAAGGAAGAAATGATGATAGAAATGTGGGGGGAGAGAAGAAAGTGTGAAGGGAGGGGAAGGAGAGGAGCGGGAGAATAGGCACTGAACACCTCATTCACCGGACGAAACGCGGAAGCAAAACACACTTCACACAGATTTTCTTTGAGGTCATATGTACTTGTCCGGTTCGAACCGGCATAAGCCATTCAGCAGCGGGAACAGCTGCGTGACTCTATCAGCGTACAATTATTATATTAATTTAATTTTTTTTGTTAAATATTTTTTTTACATTAGTTTTATTGGTTACGGGCAATATTAAATAGCTAAGAATAGGCAAGGCTAATTACCCAAGCAAAAACTAGATGTATCTAACTTTGAATTGTACTCTCCAATAATAGAATGTAATAACAAGGTCGTTTTTTATAAAGTGTTATTTTAGATGTGAATCTAAGTTTTGGTGTAATATTATATTTTTGTCTATCTTAAATATCGTGTTTGAATTTTGTAAAAACCGTAAGTGCGGTCTTTCCTATTGGCTACTTGATCGCGAAAAAGCTCGTGTTATGAGTTGAAAAGTTTGAAAAGAAAAGTGCGCAATTGTTCCTTCCATGTGCTGTAAAAAGAGCAAAGAGCAATATAAGTGAGCAATGTTTTGAGCGCGAAGCTATTTCGTGTTAGACCCCTAACCACTGACAATCAGGTGCGAGCCCGTCAGTCAATCAGGGTATCACAGTGCAGTATATTTTATTAAAAGAGTGTTACATACCACGGTACTATGGAACCCGCTGACTCAGTATCACATACCGATCACAAGCATTCATCCATCCATAAATGTTGCAATGTTAAATCCCACGGTTCTATGGAATCCGCTGACTTAGTACCACGTACCGATCGCAGGCATGTCACTAGATTTTAATTTGGATTGTAACTTTTAATTAATAAATTATTTTAAGTAAATCGGTTTTTTTTTCAGTCCTCCTGCGTCGGAACCCGTAATTAGAGCGGTACAAAAACATTAAATAAAAACAAAAATAAGCAAACTATAACTAATACAAATAGGAAAAATAAAATACCTAATTTTTAATAATTGTGTCGCCAAAAACTTCTCTTTATTTTTTTGACAGAAGGCAAGTTCTATTATATAGTATATACTTAATATATAAGCATATAGATGTAGCGCATCCATATCTATATCTAAAATATATATATCACTACAAAAAATTTATCACCTCTCACTCATAAACTTAAAATACCAAAACATAGAATCAGTAAACATAAAGTTCCAAATATCCTATTCATTGATTGTCAGTAATAATAAATGCCAATTGTTTACCGACTGTTAGGAAAGTTTGAATCTCTGTGGACGAGAACTTAGATTTCAGACGCAAACAATTACAGTTATTCAATTATCATCTGTCTATAAATAAGACCTAATACATGTTGACATTATTAATCTTTTATAATTTCCGTTAAACATGTTATCGTTAATGCTGTTTAATGTTACCGTTAATATTATTTATTGTCAAATCGGAGAGACTTGTGTTGCTGGCCAGAGGGAGCACTCCGAGTGGGCTCTTTGAGTCCACTTTGCATGCGCATTGGTAGAGGCTGCGGAGGACGAGTTGTGTGGGGGCACAATTTTCTATCCTACGCAGCCTGTAGAGTCGCGGGGGAAGAGGAGTGTTGGTTTTGCGTAGGTCGCCCTCCCTATCTTTCGTGACTGAGCGGGGCCGCACAGGTGATGCGGCGTAGTGGGGCCACAGGGGAGAGGTATTTCGATATAACAATGCGCCGTTCTCCCTACCTGACGCGGTTGAAACATGGTGAGCGGTGGAACCCAAGACCAGGGCCGTCGCTGAGAGCTGGGAGGTTGTCGCTTTTGGGCACAGGCTCAGAAGCAACAGGCAGGCCAGTTCCTAGCTTCCATGGCCTCCAGCCAGCATCCTCGGGGAGCTCCGTTAGTTATCGCAAAAGAGGCCAAGTAGAAAGGCGCGTTACATGTTTCAGCGCGCCTTTCCTTTAAAAGGGAACAAAGGATGTTCGTATCCCAAGGAGGGCCTGCTAGGGCAGTCCACGCCATCTAGCGGTGGCTTGGAGGAGTCGTTATTAAGATGTTGGTTTAATATCACCGCCTCTGCGCCTGGAATCTCCTATCCGATCTGTCCCATGGAGCCATGAGAGTAAATAAAATAAGAGTGATTGCACCTGTATCTGTGCAAACGCTTGTAATATATACTACCCAGTTGGCTGAACTCTTGTAGATCGGCCGCCGTGGCCGGAATCAGTAAGGACGACGTTGTTATTATTTTATTTTTATTTAGTCTATTTGAACAAATTTAGCAAAGGTCGACTTAATACCTATGACATTTTCTACTTTTCCTTCTTCGGGTGGTGCATAAGGAATTGGGCAGATGCATTCTTACATTTATAAATACTAAAATACATAAGAAAATAAATACATATTTTGTACACAAATATACAAAAATATGTGTGTGTGTGTGTATATAACACGCTTGAGGTGGAATTTCATCCGTAGCAAATTGTGTTAAAAGTATTTAAGAGCATTTTTTAAATGCAAAGCGACTCAGCCATCCTAATTTTGAGGCAGTGAATTCCACAGAATGGACTGAATGAAGAAGGAAGAATGCAAGAAATCAGTGTAGTGAGAAGGTCAAAGAAGAAAACGATTATGCGACTAACGAAGATTTTTTTTTTCATTGTCTGAACCTTAAAATTGAAATACGGAGATAATCAGTTGGAGTTAGGGAGCAAATTGTGGATTAAAAAAAAAAAAGACTATCTGAAAAAATTACACCAAATCGAAATTGACGCAAGGGAAGCCGCATAAAAAAACCGCCCTTTGTGTTGTCATATTCTCGCACTACCAAAAGAAATAAGTTAGGAAGCGCAATGCTATACTGAAAAAAGAAATAACTTTTTTTTTGGCCTTTTAAACAAAGTCTCACAACTAACAACAAGAATATTATCTTATATACCTATATCTCTTATAAATACTATTTCTAAACTATTTAAGCACTAGACAAGTCGATCACCCAAGAATTAAAAAGTTACGTTCGATCTCGCTTGACCTATCCGACTTCAGCGTGGTCCGTGCTGACCTCAGCCGCGCAGAGGCACAGGCTCCTGGTGTAGCAGTGGGAGCAGGGCGATACGTCAGGGACGACGTGATCGCCCGTGACCTGAAGGTTGAGTCCATCCAGGAATTCGTGGTCCGGTTGGCGCGTCGCATGTACGACTGCACCAACAACGGGCCACATCCTCACCTGCAAAACATTGCATCCCTTCACGTCCTCCTGACGGTCGCCCGCTCCCTCGTGACTTGCTGCGGGTGGAAAAGCCATCTGAGGAGCCCGATCCGACCGCAGTTCCGCCTAGCTGAGACGTGTCGTCTAGTATACACCTGAGAAACCGCTACCGCGGTCAGGAATGGACTTTGGCCCCTCAACCTCGCTGCCGTAGCCGCATGAAATTGTGCTTGAGACATGGGGGCATTCCCCGGCGTCGTAAACCGGCCTCAAGCCGTAATACATCGACATTTTTCTTCTTTAACTTTTTCCTCTGACTATTCGCAAGTTCAGTAATGTTGCAAATGGGCGGCGGTTATAGCTTACCATTAGGTGAGTCACTTGCTCGTTTGTCAGCCTTCTCCATAATAAAGAAAATTAAAACAAAATAGTTTAAAATGCCAATGCCAAAACCTTCGCTACGAAAATTCTTCACGTCCGTGAAATGGGGATGCAGTCACGTAGTGCTGAATAGGCCATTCCTGTGACTCATGTATCGTTATACGGTGCTTGCCGTTTTATACACATACATCTGTATAGGTATCTAACACGAAAAACTATATAAGAACTAACGTATTTTACTCTAATAAATTGAGCTATAGATATAAAATTACTTTTTTTTTATTAGGTACAATTACCACAAATATATGCCAAAATCAATAAAATATGTCTCGAAAATATAAGATTTTAACTCGTTAAAAATGATTAGCTTAATTTTTTTTTTCACTTTAATGATCAAACATTTATTTAAATGCAATAAATTATAAGGTTAATAAATGCCAAGAAATATACATCAAATAACAACCACCAACTGCAACTCAGTATAATATAATTTACTCATTACAGAGTAAATTATAAAATACTGAGTTGCACTCTTTCACTTACCCATAACATGAATCGGTAAGCATGAGACTTAACATTCAAAGCGACCAAATTCCTAATCGGTTATGTGATAATTACCATTTAAAAATTAAGGATCCTTGTAAAAATCGACATTAAGAATTCTTACTGTAGCAACGTTGCTGAGTCCTATCGAATAATTGGTACTTAGTACAACGCAGTCATCATGTAACTATAACGTATAATGAAACGTTTCTGGCCATTGATTTATTCAATAATAGCAAAAACTAATTTAAGAAGGAAGTCATAATGAAACTTATGAATATACAAAATCTAATGTTATAGACTTTTGTAATAATATTTTAT
>DWHO01001644.1:0-14894 GCA_018247575.1 Eurytides lysithous rurik | reverse complement strand
TGTACGTCTATAATAGGTTCTCACTTCAGATTTCTAAAAGCTGTAAACAATTGGTGTATATAATTTTGAATGTGAGCATTGTTGATGTACCTATTAAATAAATAAATAAATAAATGATGTGAGACATTCTTTAAGTGTCGATTCTTAACTTGGTTTGGGGATTACGGTAAAAGGTTCTCCAGGATTTCGAAAAAAAAATAAATGACAAAAATGCGTTTGCAGAAAGACACGAATAATATTTTTTCGAAAGTGAATAATTCCCATGAATTTTAATGATGGTGATTGAATAAGATCTAAACAAAGAACACGTACACGTCGGAATAACATAAACACAGATATTTTTTTTTATCAATTTCAACTAAAATTAACGAGGAATTTAATTGGCATATCCAATTATTAAAAATCGCCTGTGATCTCGATAAAAGTTTCTGTGTTATTAATAAATCAGTGACAATCATGAGAACTGATTGTGTCATATTTTGTTATGTCATAACTTGTATACATATTTTGTTATCTTACAATAAAACATATGAACATAGACATCCTTTAACTCACTATACACTCCAATCCATTAGCCTTTCATTAAGTAAGTAGCAAGGCGCGTGTTACTTAACGGGTGCCAATGGAGTAAATGAGCTAACTATTCCCCACACGGCTCAGTGAAATCGTCTTTGTTGCGAAACTTGTGTTTGCTCTGTGGAAACAATCTAACGCGATTACGGTTCGAAATAGGGTGAACACTCGGCTTTGTTGGGGATGCAGAATTTCGGGTGAGATTGATTACGTCACTACGAGGGCTGTTTGATAAGTGCCCGTTTATGGAAAAACAAATCGGATGTTTTTTTGTACACATCTTTATTTTATTAATTTTATTTTATTTTATCGGTTTTGGAAAACAAATAGCACTTACGTAAGACTTTATAAATATACATACATTAATAATATATGGGCCAATAAAATTTTCATCGCTAATTATCAATTATACCGCTGTTATAACAAAAATAAATAATTATATAAGACAATAAACAATCGAAAATGTTTTTTTTTAAACAAAAATTAACTTATTTTTAAAACTGATATTCAAGCTTTAATAAGCCAATCGAAAAATATGATTTGTGAAAGTCATTAAAATATGTGTCATTTGATCTGATTCGCTTACCACGCAGCCATGTTTTGTGGTGGGGAAACAAGAAGAAATCGCATAGGGCCAAATCTGGAGAATAGAGGGGGGGGGAGCAGTTCGTACCGGTACTGTGTTAATCAAGACGAATCTCTCTCGACTCTGGACGAATGAGATGGTGCGTTCAATCTATGTAATGCCCCGCGAATCTTAAAAAACGGACCATGACCGTTCCAGTCGGTCCGGTCTTTGCTTTCATTGGTCCACCATCCACTGCTTTGACTGTTCTTTAATTCCCGAAGAGTAGTAGTGAATCCACGTTCCGTCTACGGACACGAAGCGGTGCAGAAACTCCTTCTGCAGTAATCAGTCGGTTCCATTTTTATTCCTCTGTAAGTAATTGCAGCACCCTTCTTGCGGATACTTTCTTCATTCCCAACTTTTCTTCCAGTATGTTTTGTAGTCGCTCAATTGAAACGTTTATAGGATCAACGATTTCTCGAAATTCAATTTGGGGGTCGGCTAAAACGACATTTATAATTTTCTTAACCCTGTAGTCATCTCAATTGGGCGACCACGGCGATACTCATCAAAGACTGTTGTCCTCCCCCGCTTAAATTCGTTGAAACAAACATCAGATATTTCGGTTTTAAATTTTCATTGAATTTGGAAATTTTGTGTTTATTTAAATAACTTTTAATAATCTATTCTATTTGTGCATACTCTCCTGGGTTAAGATAAGAGTAATGTGTATATCCTTATTGTGATCGTCTGTAATAATAATATTATATAGCAGATAAATATATTGAATTGAATTAACATAGAAGATGCACAGTCACAGTGAAACGCATGCATTCTTATTTTTATTTCATCAGATATTTTTCCTTCCAAAAACGAGAATCGAATTAGAGACCGATACTGTTATTTTTCCATTTTATTAATTTGAACTACGCTTTTGCTGAATCGCTGTACACAAGTACTCTTTTGTGAAAAAAATATACAAAAGTATATTGATTTTTTCTTCATTTTCCCGCCTTTTAAAAATTGTTTAAAACGATCGTATGCATACTTTCGGTACGTGATAACAATAAGTTTAAAAATCGAGTACTTGTCAAGTAACTTTTGTTATTTAAGTCAGTCCAAAAGGAAGTCAGCCTTATCTTATTTCTATTATTTACAGCTTTCAGTGCGATAAAATATCTATAAAAATTTAAATATTTTGATTAACCATTCATAACAGTAACTGTTTATTACGATAAGTTTACTATGTGTCTCATGTAAGAAGTAAATGAACTCAATTAATACATCTCGCGGCTCGTAATAGTTAAGCCAATTATTTTTTTTTAATTTGCAAACGATGTCACTGTAGTCCCTGAACGTCATATTTTTTTTACTGAATCCATATTAATTGATATAGGTACATAGGGTTGTTGCAAATTGATTAGGGCATCTAAGGATAGTGTGTACGGAAAAATTCAATTTTGCTGAGTGGATACGGTAACGTATAAAAGATTGGCGGTCAAGTTTTAAAATTAATTCGCGTTACGAACGTCCATAGGTGCGGTGATCGCTAACCACAAGGTTGCTAGTTAGACTATTGCTAGTTATTAAAGATAAATTCGTGCATGCTTTCATTATTAATATTGATGAATATACAGAAAGCTTAAAATTAAAGCCCGTGAGTTTTGGCTAAAGAATATGTCTGCCTGAATCCATCGTTAATTTTTGTTAATTTTTTTTATTATTTATATCTGTGTATGTACGTGTGTGTATGTTTGTATGTATATTTATTTATTTATGTCTATATATTTATTTATATATGTAATCGTGTATGCATATGTATTTATATTGTTGCTCGTATTTCTTGTTTATCAGTGTCTTTTATATCTATTTATCCACCTACCTAATCCTCTCTGTACCACCTAAAGGTCGACTGGCAGAAAATGCCTTTGGCATTAAGTCCGCCTTTGTACGAATTTGTACTTAAAGGATAAATAAAATAAATAAATAAAAGTTCTGCACAATATTGTACTGTAATTATCTTCCATAATAAACAAAATCAATACCATTCGTATAGGCAGTTGACTGACACTCTTTAATTTGTATTGACAAAAGAAGCTCTTACTATTTTTTATAGGTGACATGAGGCGAGGCTTGACGAAGCCAGCCCGCTAATCGCATAATCTTGACACATACATATCTACTTGGAAATGTTGTATACGTTTTAATGAATTTGTTAGTAGCAATCGTCATATTTGGATCCGTATAAATGTGAGTGTTTATTTTATCACGAAGAAATTTGGTTTTATAGATAGTTTTCAGTATAAAGATATAATTCTATCTTTTTTTTTCTTGTATTAAGTAGGCGGAAAACGAGCAAGCGGTTCACCTGATGACACGCGATAACCGCTGCCCTTGGACACTCTCTACTTCAATTTTGCGTATGCATTGCCTGCCTTTAAGTCAGGAATTTTTTTGGGAGATGGAGTGAGGGGAATGGAGAGAGTGGAAGGACAGGGTAGGGAGGGAGGGAGGGGGATTAAATGGAACTCACTTCACGCCGATTTTCCTTGAGGTCCTGGTACTTATCCAGTACGGCTCTACCACAGGTGAATATAGCCTGATATGGTAACAAACCTGTAAATAATTATTAATAGGCTTTGTACCAGACTGCTCACTATAAAAAGTACACTGAGACATTTAGTTTTATCCCTTTAGAGCTTTTGTTTACTTTCCCCAAGAATAACGACAGACTAACGAATTTCTTGATACTAAATACTGTAATAAAAGAATTATATTAATAAGCTGAAGTTTTAATGATAGAAGAAATGAAAACTATTTACATAAAAACACACACATTTACAACAAATCACATCAAAAAATGAATTAAAACTATAAAAAAATGTTAAATCAAATAAAATATATATTAAAGTTAACAGAAGGTAACATTATATTAACGTCAAGACAAAATTTAGGAAATTACAGTCAACGGTTTGAAAAAAAGGAAAGGGATTTAAAATACTCTATTGTACATCTACAAAGTTGGAACTAATAATACAACAATATGTAAAACCATTCGATATAAGAATAACACTTGATAATCAATAAAGCAAATACGCCAAATGTTTAATCAACAGTTGTATAATATACACGTGTAACAATTGGAATAAAAATGTTTTTGTTTTTTTATACATATTTTTATAACTAAGTTTTTGCGTTTTCGTGGCTTAGTTTTCTCTTTTCTTTATAATTTTAACTGATTAAAAGTAGCCTATGTTAATTTCCAATAATGGATATCGCCGCCGAAGGACAAAAAAAAACAAAATTTATAGTAAAAGTTCAAAAAGAAATTACAAAGTAACTTAATGTAATATAATACTAGTCTAGTTCCTATCAATGCTAGAATAAGAACGAATGGACATTATAAAATCATTATCTAATCTTTGTACCGTGCGATGCTATCGATTATTATGAAATAATTGATTGCATCGCACGGTGCAAAGGAATATTCCGGGAAAGTGCAGCGGCAGGTGACTACGGCGTCGGATGGCGACGGCCTATTTTAAGTGCGACCACACGTTTTTCCGTTAATGTTGCTATTTTGCCTCGTGGATTCGATGTCGCAATTATATGAGGGCGATACAACAAACTATGCATGAGTTGCAATATGCTAGGGGATTATTCCTATAACACACCTTTAAGAACAAATTTATAGTTAAGTTGCCATATAAAATAAATAAACAGCTACTATACATACTTATTAATAGTATTTATAATATTAATGAAGATCCTTATTAATAGAAATACTTAATGGATTAACAACATCTTGATAAGAGATGTTGCATTAACTTGAGACTATTGTTCCTTACGTGTCGTAAACATTAATTTCCATCGGAGTGTCCCCACACGCTAGATTAAGATCACTTTAATATCAATAAGATTATTGTTTTACGCCAGAGGTTCTTCCCCGTCGTCGTTCAATATTTTACTGGTTTAGGTTAACTTCCTGCTGCTACACTTCTACCATATTCCCAAAACTCGTCACAACATGCGGAAAGTAGATTTCGTCACATCAGCCGGGTCTCCGTGGACCTCAGGATGTCCACGTGAACCACCCTAGGAATAATTTCTTTACGCTTCAACGAATCTTGTGAACGAAGTGATAAAAGTATATTATAAAAAATTGATTTGCAACAGAACAATAGAATAAGTTGTTAGTGCAGATAACATGTTCATAAGTAACGCGGCGTTCACTGTGAAGAATCTTAAAGCACTCATCGGCTTGAATTGCTGTCTTCCAGCTTGCCGTAGACACTTGCGTACGTCACGTAAATTATCTGTGGAAATAGATACATCATGATCATTATTACTAACACACCTCGAGAGAGCTTCAGACGTTCCCATGAGCGACTGAACTGAAAAAGTACAATAAATTTACAATATAGGCCTTTGCAAAGTAGGAGTATTTACACTTAGGGAATTCGTACAGTGAATGAGTCCGAGCCAGTCGTTGCTAACATCTACAGGCGACATTCAAGCAATAGTCAGTCATTAAAAGATGGTTACCTGATGTAGATATTATAACCACCATCACTTATGTTCAAAAGGGGATTATCGTTTCCCAATTGTTTTTGATAGTCGCAGGATTTTTTCCGATTTGGTGGAAGAACAAAACATAACTAGCCATTCCAGCACTAAGCAGTGTTAAGCAAGACTCCCTTCGTTCCGAAGTGACGAATAATGTCTCGAGGAACAAAGAGATATATTATATGAACAAAAAGATCTCTGCATATTGTATCTCTAGGTGACGAGCGCAAGAAGTGGCGATGGCTAGGATTAGATATGTGTAACTTCCTTCTCTCATCATTTAGTCCAACTACGAAAGCACTATTTTGTCGCTAACAAATGATTCGAGAATGCGACGGTTGAAGGATATTTTAAATAATAGAATTGATCTTTAATGATCTACTTATACTTAGTTTATAAATTAAATTTTAAGAACGTGGAAATAAACCTTCGTCGTTATCCTGCCTCCGTAGCCTGTTGATATAGGCCCCCGCTTTTTAAATCTGAGGTCGAAGGTACGAATCCCGCGAAGGGCAATGCTTTGGGTTGTTTTATGATCAGCAGATGGGCATGTAAAAAGTTTGTCCCGGCTATTTGTCGACGCCATCTAGCAGTAGTATAGAATAGTCGTAACTAAGGCGTCGGTTTCATGTCACGGCCTCTAAGCCTGATCTCTTGCCGGTCGGTATCCATCCCATCAGGCTATGAGTGTATAGGAAGAGTGAGTGCATCCGCCTGTGCAAAATCTTGCACTACAATGAACTCCGCGCAATTGGCGGACCTCTTGTAGGTTGGCCACGGTAGCAGAAATCGTTACATAGAAATCGTATCCATCTTCTTTTCAGTTGTGATATCGACAAAAGACTCACCTGGAACATTTTGGAATGTCATCAAACATGCGACTTGTATATTTTTCAACGAAACGTACATGTCATCGCATTCTATACTCATTAGGGTTAATAAAAACGTGTTCTTTACTGTCCACATCACGGTCGATATCACGATTCCATCAAAACTAATGTACTAAAATAATATCAAATGTAAATAATTGCGTTTAATTGTGATTTCTAATTCGCAACATGAATTGTATTCTTACCTGTATTACCATCTGAATATATATGATAAACTGAACAAATGTTGAGAATACGATGTAAATGATCTGAAAATTAAATACAGGAACAGTTATGAATCCATAATTATCTTCTAAGGAGGTCCACTCTGTTAACATAATGATTAACAATAATATGAAACACCGGAAAATACGTATATATATTTGTCAAATAATTAACTAGTTCATATCTTACTGGAGCAGTCACTATTTTTTCGCATATGTAATACGAATCAACGATTTTATAATAGGCTTTTAGGATTTCCGACCAGTGAGCCGCCTGTATTAATAAATGATCTTCATTTGTTAAACTTCTGGCATCATATTTAGAAACGAACTTTAGTTCCGACATCCAGGAAGCCATTCTTGCTCTTGTAAATTTTAACATTCTAAATGTATAAATAATATCTATATCTGAGTGCAATATAATCACGAGTGATATTATAATAATCGAGTTCGAACTAAATAGTAATTCGAATTGAACAAATGTATATGCCGAATGAAAGAAAATAAGCAAAACGACGGCCATCCAATTTCCAATAATAATTCTGCGATCATCTTTTCTAACAAATTTTACGCAGTTCTGTATCGCTTGAATATTAAGCAGCAAATCTATATTACTTTTACGTTGTAAGATGTTGACTATAATATTCATAATATATCCAGCAATAAATATCAGAAGTTGAAACCAGAAAATAAAAGTCATAAAAAGATTAAAAAATTTAGACACTTGCTTGAAGTACGTGATGGTACTATAAACGAAATAAGTGACAACCACAGTCGCATAACAACATAAAAATGCAATATACACAGAATTTATGGGCGTGATAAAATTGTAACGAATAGAATATTTCGGATTCAGTATTAAATATTGTGATAGAGTAAAAGGAAATATAACATTCTGAATGTCTAATTGAAGATAATTTTCCAATATGAAATCGGAACGTTTATGTGTCCGTGGGAAAATTGTCGTCTTCTTTGCCCTTTTAAAATCCATTTTTTTTTAATTCATAAACTCACACTGTAAAAGAACAACTTTTTTGCCTAAAGTAGAAATGTAACTCATACTTTTACGATATTCAACTCCTCAAAACACGCGACACATTACTTGATTAAATTAATTTCTATAAGTGCTTTACATTAAATAATTGAAAATTATAACATGTTACTTCGCACAAAATATATCATACCTATGAAAATAGGTATGATATATTTTGTGTATCTAATGAATTTTGAATATTTTCGCATTCATAAATTATAATAATTACTAAAAATTCTATATAGAGAAGATTCTGAGAAACATTCTGATGAATAACTATCAATCTAAGTAACGGCTTTCCATTAATTTCCCGCTAATATACTAAGAAAGGTCTTACAAAAATAAAATTCGTTCTAAAATTTACACAGGGTTGTAATTTCTCTTCTTACATAAAAATAAATGCTTTTAAAAATAGAATACCGAGGTAATTTAATAGTATCAAACATACACATCAAATTTTTCCTGAATATACTAAATTACTATCAACCAGTCTACTTTAAAATAACTGATTCAACTTTAATCACTCCAAATCAAAGATAACTTATTACAATACTATTGATAAAATGAGTTAATTGCTCTTGCATTTGTGTCTTATTTAAATTATATTTTGTTTAAAGTAATTCAACTTTAACTATGTAAGAGAATGGCATTCAATTATGAACAACATTACAATACAAATCTTAAATAATGTATTTTGCTTTTGACATCAGCATAACCAATTAGATATAGCGCATTCTGCCGACAGGTAGAGAGTTTAGCGAAAACTTAAAGTTGTGTTCACTGTTCGGTAGTTTAGTGTCGGTGTAATTTGCTACCAGCTTCTTACACTTCTCTTTCTTACATGGATATTACTGCGAACATGTACTGAAGTATGAAGAAGTACAAGAAATTGAAGTATGAAGAAGAAGCTCACAAATCTCCAGCTGGTTTTATTTACTTGCTAGGCCCCGCTCCTCCTGCATATCAACACTCGACCCCACTCTGCACAAAAGACACTCAATGCTAAAAGATCTAAGCTTGGAATTTCTGCGTCCTCCGTTGTGCATAGCAGATTTTGCGTCAAAAGAAATTTACGAATTTAGACAACTTCAATTTCTTATATCTATTTGACTTCTTCAAAATGGACTTTGAACAATTGCCACTGCGCTGCCAGATATGCATACTAAAGCATTAAATAAAAAATATATACATTTGTATATTTTTTTATATCCATCTTTTACTTATGAATTTTCATACGTAAAAGTCTAATATAAAAGCCATAAAGATAGTTTATTAAATTCTAGCACATACAGTATAATATTTATGTCATAATAAACTAAAGTTTTCTCCAGTTTTATAGTGGAAATAGAATATCAAATCAGGTCGCTATAAGAGAGTTTATATCTTATCTTGTGTTTTGTATCTTATAACACGGAGAAAAGCTTTTGATATAGTACTATAGGTGCCATATCAAAAGTTAAAAATACGAGTTTTATTCATTTATTCCTAACGTATAGTAGATAAAGGTGTATAAGAGGAAGGCGAAGTTGACATAGATTTGTCTACAGAGTAATAATTGTTTAGTAAACCTTTACACTGATTACAATCGAGAAATGATAATCTTCGCAAGTTTGGTAAAATAATAATAACGATTAAAGTCACCTAGGTAACAGATGCCAGCTTGTGGTACATTCTGTCAATTGAAAATATTTCTTTCTGTCTGAAATTACTCCAGGGCGGAATATTATTTGAATCTTTTTTAATATAAAACTAAACGACAAAGTGTGTTGTAGTCCTAACGGTAAGAGATACATTTACCTGTATATGCAAGGAACATACATGTTGCTTTTTATCTGAAGAACGGGCACGAAGTATGTATAAAGGCATACACCGTAATTATTCTAAGAAATTTACATTTAACGTTCGAAACATTTTTACGCATTTTAATTTGATCTGTAATCCACATTTGTTACATAAAACATTTCTTTGTAATGATTTCAATAATAGCTGACAACTCAATTTTTGATAAATATGGTTTAAAATTAAGGTTGTTTAAGTTTATGTAATGTTTTGTCTATAAAGGTGCGATACATTTGAATGGAAACGAATGAAAGCTCCTATTTGCATTTAGTCGTGTATTTTAATCAGTTTGTAATAACTTAGGAGTTGTTAGTATGTTCCAACGCGTACAACACTAGTTACGTTACGTATTACTTTTGTGACTCATTTTACTTCATCACGTCACGTCAAGTTTTCATTATCTGTTTATAGTTCCTACTAAAAAAAATGTATTAAAATTATAATATATCGCCAAAGGTTTCCGACGTACCAAAATTATTACTTCAAATCTTTATTAAACTAAGTATATTCTTCTGTAACTGACCCAACAATACGTATTTATAACCATATATAAAAATCGGCGTAAAGTGAAAGTGTTCTTGCTTCCGCATTTCGTCCGGTGTATGAGGTGGTCATCCTCTCCCTTCCTCCCGGCCAGCTCCTCCTCCTCCCTCCTAACTACCCCCCTCCAACACCCCTTCCCCTCTATCATCGTACCTCAGATGAACGAGTTGTAAGCCCGATGTATACAATCAGTGCCATAGAGTATTTTAATGAATATGAAAGTTCAATTTGCATATTTAAACTTACAATAATTTTTAATAGCAACATTTCATAACGAATATCGTGAACTTTCAGCACACTGTTGCTCATTTTACTTTTTATACTCCTAACATCTGGTGTGCAATGCAAAGATTGAAAAAATGTAAAAGATAAAAAGTATGTTATAAGTTGGGATGATACTCTCCGAAAAAAGTTGTGTAGACATTGAATTTTTACGGTTTTTTAAGGTTTTCTCCGTCCTGTTACTTACTGTTAAGAAAAAATTTGGTGTACTTAAAGTGCCGTTCAAGAATTTTACAACTATTTTTGTTTAGTTACATTTCGAGAAAATATATTAATTATAATTTTGTACAGGTACAAAATCTTAGAACGGAGGATAAGTACACTTGCACCCCTCAATCGGCTCTTTTGTTTCTTCAATAAATTTGTTATCCTCAACCTACTCAAAAAAAATTGAGTTCTTGTCAAAATCAAATATAACAAAAATTAGCCAGGTTAATCTTATCTTAACAGAATTAAAAAGCATTTAAATGGACATAAAGAGAGAATGAATGAGTAGTAAGTGTCCTATGAGAACTCGTGGTTTACTTAGAGGAACTATATCATTCACTTCATCAGTAATTTCGTCATGTTATTCAAATATGCGCGTAATAAGATTAATTTAAAACTCTACGCCCTCCGGATCCTACTGAGTCCTCGGAGCCGCTATTCGATTTAGTTTTATGCTTCAGCCCCGCACTAAATTACGGCTATAAAACTTTATAGTAAGCGCAAAGGGGTATTAAATGTGAAACGTTCTTGTTTTCGCAATCATTTCTTTACACGCTCTCACTCACGTCGAAGGGTGAAGCTCGAAGTATATTTGCCAACAATCACTACAAGTTGTGGTAAGGGATCACGCTCAGTACAGTGTAGTCACAGGGGTCTAGATGTGTTGTGATAAGTTTGACATCAATTTGATTTGCTCCAACATGATTTCCATTCCTCCCGTTATGTGGTTGCAAAATTACTTCACTAATAAAACTATATCTGTAAGTGCTGTATGATGATTGGATGAATTCTTTAGTCTTTGTTTTATTTTATATGGACCGGTCATAATATAATGAAAAACAATAACAATTTTTAATAATAATTATCCGCAAAACAGATGACAACATGTCACGTCATTATTATGTAATTTTGTGTTTGTACACTACTCGTTGTGATCTATCAATTTACCTATTCCTAAATCTTGTTTTTATGAAGTAGGCGGACAATGGAGTAAGAGGCTCATCTCTCAAATGTTTTACAAATGCGTTGCCCGCTTTTAAGTTAGGAATTTTCGGAAGGGGAGGAGGAGGCAAGAAAACGAAAGGATACCCCGGAAAAGGAAGGAGCGTGGAGGGGGATGGGCCACCTGTCACCCTACCAGGTGAAACGCGAACACTTTACGCTGGTTTTATGGGAGATCCTCATACTTATCCGCTTTTAGCCGGCCCAATCAGCAGCAAGCTTCCGTGTGGCTCTTCCACCGTAACAAGTTCTTCAACTTGATCTTTCTAATTGAGTGATGTAACGATAAAAGTTAGGAATTGCGTCAAATACAATACCGTTATTAAAATAAACAGCGATATACACATGTATTTTCAACGTATCGACGTTTAGTTTTATTTTATTTGCGTCATCCAACAGTGTCTTCCTTATGCAAATATTGGAAAACAATGGTGTTACTTGCTTTGAAATGTCAAAGCGCGCTATAATATCGTGGGATTTCCAACAATGGAACCATCTTTTAATAACAGTACAACTCATGGAACTGTCTGTGAAGTAATATTAGATTTGGAATTATTGGTGTTTCTAGGGACTGCCGCTCTAACGTTAATACCGGCTGTCAGGCTTTTAGATGCCGTGAAGGGTCAGCGGTAACAGAGACGCAATATTCCTTCTAGTAACAAATATTATGATAGCAGTTGCTATTGGTTTTTGTGTTATAAAATCACAATGACTTGATTCTGATTCGTAAACAATAGTTAATAATTATACGGTAAGAGACGCCTGTAAAGGAATTCACTTCATAAAATTTTAAATAATTTTATGCAAAGAACTACTTCTTCTTTCAGAAGGATCCAGGAGGTTTTTTATCGCTGAATTCTGCCTGGGATTTAGTAAATCATGATATTACGGTTTGAGTATACTAAAACCGTAATATCATGATTACTGCCCGGTTGGAGTACTCATGGAGCGCCGTTAACATAGCACACTGCTAATATTTAAATTGTTCTGATTACGGAAAAAATGTTAGAGTAATTAAGTAACTTGACTGGCCCTTCGGTGTAGTGGTCAGTGATCCTGACTGCAAAACCAAAGGTCTTGGGTTCGATTCCCACCCAGGACAAAATATTTATGCGATGAGCATAGGTATTTTTTCTGTGTCTGGGTGTTAATTATCTATATAAGCATATATTTAAAAATATATATAAATTTGTATATCAGTTGTCTGATTACCATAGTACAGGCTCAGCTTAATTTTGGATCAGATGGCAATGTGTGAAATGACCCATGATATTATTATTATTAATTACTTTTGTAAACATGCTTTATGGCTGAAATATATCAGAGAATTTATATTTTTTCTAAATTCTATCTTCATTGACATGTTATAGTTTTATTTTTGTTTTAATAATAATACTGTCTCAATGTGTTTTCAACAATAATTTCACAGTCAACCATTCACGTCTCTTAACATTTCGCCGAGTTATAACGGATACAAATCATTAGTTCGACGTACCATCATTTCATCATAATGTCATATTTAAAGTATTTATATAAATTCGATGTTTTTTTTGGGATGGCAACGATAAAGCAGACTTACCATTCCGCTTATTATTCTGGAGTTAAAAAGAGGTCAAATAAATAAACAAGTACCTCTTTATCCTTTCGTATAACGCTCCTAAAATATGAACTTTGTATTCCAAAATAACCTGTAATACGATACATGAAAATCTTCATATGCTGATTTTAGAAGAATTCACTATTTTCTTCACGTAAAATATAGTAACGAAAAAAAAAATTCATGTATAAAAATACAGTATGTCACCCATTCACATTGTCGCTTATTTTTTGTATTCTATTAACCAATGACTTTGAACAACAATTACAAATTTCTTAAAATTTGCTTTTGGTGCTCTGTGTGCACACAGACACACACACACACACACACACATACAGTTTGAATCAAAAAATGTTACTATGTCATAAACAAAGAGATATATTTGGTGAAAATTATAAGCAACCCCAAAGTAACGTTTCGAATTAATAATACAGTGCGTAATTTACCGTATCGACACAACGCTCGTTTTTCCCGCTTTTTTTGCTCCTATCTAAAAACCTCCTTTCTTGATTATATTTTTCGAATACGAAGACGCAATTTTCCTCGTGGAAATTTATTCCATTCTTACATAGATTCGTATACGGGTTTTTGGCTAGTTATATCACTTTTTAAAATACTTAATCTAATATGTTGCTTTTTAATTCATTTTAAGCATTGCTATGTTGTAATGCACAAGATACAGGTTTTAACACAAAATTAAAATTCTTGAGTATTATTCGACCTTAATCGGTGGTAAATTCACGAAACAGTTCCAGCTGCAGTGGAATGGGTAGGCTCGGCGGAATCAATGTCATATTTATCCTGTGCAGTCCATTAAGACAAAGGTGTGTCAAATAAGTCTAATGTTTTCTAAAATGTATTAACCGACTTCATATAAATCCTACCTAGTTTTAAGCACATGTTCGCATTACAAAGCGCAATCAGAATGAAATTTCTGAGGAAACCTTAACCTTATAAGGAAGCTTTACGATATACCGTTTGCAACGAAAATACGCATAGTTAACAAAAACTACTCGTCAAATCTCGCTAAAAATTACAGAGGATCACACGACAAATACCAGCTTGCAAATGTAATAAGAATTATCAAAATCAGTACACCCAGTAAAAAATTATAAAGTAAAACACATAAAAAATAAAGTGTAATTGAGAACCTCCTCCATTTGTAAAGTCGGTTAAATGAGTATTACGAATTGCGTGAATGCTTTACGTTAAATTACTCGAAAGTGAATAACTGTAAAAAATAATACTTAGTGAAGCTTAAATATGTCATTTTAAAATAATCTGTTAAATTTTTACTTGAAAACGAGTACTAATAATACAAGACGATCTTCACTTTAAGCACTGACTCATTGAAAGCTTACTTAATTGCATATTAAGTAATATTATTTACACATAATTGAATTAACTGCCTCCGTGGTCTAGTGGTATAGGCCCGCACTTTACAAACGGTCGCGGGTTCGGACCCCGCGGAGGGCAATGACTTTGTGTTGTTGTTTCTTAGTTGGATTGGGGCGTTACGGGCTGATCACCCGATTGCCTGAAAAGTAAGATGATCCATGCGTCGGATGGGCATGTAAAAAGTCGGTCCCGG